>CM076576.1:220367354-220450947 GCA_034641835.2 Pinus albicaulis
AATCCTTGCAACAACTTCATAACAGCCACTCCCAAGGATGTAGGAAAAATTGCTTCAGCTCCATACACCAACTCGTAAGGTGAAGTACCAATTGACCTTTTTGTACGCACTTTATCAGCCCACAAAGCATACTTCAGCTTCAAATGTCATGATCTTTTATTTTCCTATAGCACCTTCTTAATAATTCTCACAATGATTTTTTTAGAAGATTCAGCAAGGCCATTACCTTGTGGATAGTAAGCAGTAGATGTTGGGAAAAATACTAAGAGGGGGGGGGTGAATCAGTATTTACTGCATAATCAAATCTTTTTACTTTTTCATTCCTTAAAACCCATACGCTACTTTCCTTCAGCAAACTAGCGTATATACGCGGATCCCCTTTATGAAACTAGCGTATACACGAGAGATCTAGATCTCGTCATTAAATCTTCACTTATATTATTCCATCATTCATTCATCGGATGTTCAATAAACAAGAAACATGTGCGAGAAGAACAGAATAAACCATCACACAAAGGATCACACATGAACACCAGGATTTTTTAGGTGGAAACCCAAATCGGAGAAAACCACCGCTGCAGCTTGCTCGACCTTCAATATTTTATTATAGAGAAAACATATTACAACATATGTGTCGTGCAGACTTTGACCAAAGACGCGAGGCACCCACCGCGCTCGTTTACCAGACCCTCTCCCACGGAAAGGGAGCTCCAACCCCCGAATCGTTTACCCGACCTCTCCCGGAAGGGAGCTACAACCCCTCGCTCTCGTTTACCGACCTTTCTCCGGAAGGGGAGCTACGACCCCCCGATCTCGTTTACCAGACCCTCCCCCGGAAGGGAGCTACAACCCCCTCGACCGAAGGCTACAACCCTCGACACCACCTTGGACCACGTTTCATCAATTTTCACACCGGATCCAACCACTTCAATAGAACACAACTTGCAGAGCCACAATTCATCATATTTCCGAATCGAACCCCTTTCCATACTTTTAAGCACAAACATACATCATCAACAGATACATATCAACACGGATCGTATAGCGAACGGATCGGATATTTCATACCCTTGCTTCGAGCAAACCCTAGTTTGCATACGCGCTTTCTACTTCACCGATGTCGCGTATATACGCGCTTCCGTCCACACAAACCAGACGTATACCACAGTGTATATTTTATTGCGCATACGCGCTTTGTCTTCCCCGAAGCCGCGTATATACGCGCTTCCTCCGCGGCGAAGTAGCGTATAGATCTTCAATTATTACTGAGCAAAGATACATAATCGGATCGTATATTCGCTCGTATCTACCCTTTTGCTTCGCATGATGTTCGCCAAGATGCTCGCCTCATCACGGATCTAAGCCTTCCATAATCGATCTAGAAAATACAAGAGCAATTCGGATCTAGATCCCCCTTCTTCATCATTGGTGCATCATACATTCAGATTTATCATTCAAGTGTAACCCTTTCCATTCAGATATACTTCAGAGAGAAGTATTCATTCAAGCTCAGACATCTTGCACCCACACTCATGAATTGCACAATGAATTTCTTCTCCTTATATAGGTTTACCCTTTTCAATACCATGAGCCCCCTTTTTAATACCATGGGCCAAAGCAATACCATGAGCCCAAAACTACCTGGACGGGGTCAATTAGGCGGATCATTACCCAATACAATGGGTCAATACCATGGTGGTTACCCTTGGTTTTGCACTTTTTGAGCGCTTTTTGCCCATACGCGACTTGGCACGTTATTTTCCGCGTGCATACGCGACTTCCCCTAGGCCAATCCGCGTATACAAAGAGACATACTCTTTTCATCATATTTTGAGCACATTCTAAATTCCTTTCTTCATTGCCTTCTCGTACACACCGTAGAAACATCACATTTTCTTCATTAAGCATAACTTTATCGAGTAAGTTGTCATCATCTTCATCAAGTGGGTTTCTTGTCAAGGACAACACTCAGACATCATATTGTCAATAAACATCAGATTACCAAGTCCATCAAGTCAAGAATAGCTTCATCGTGTGGATTGCCATCAAGGACAACACATGTCAACAGTCGCATGTCTTCATCTTCATTTAGTGGGTTGCCATCAAGGACAACACTCCGCATCATATTTCCAACAATCTCCCCCTTTTGGACTTGATGGCAACCATGATGGTGTTTGGTTACCATAGCGAGATAGATACCATGTCACTCTCCCAAAAAATGTCACTCTCCCAAATATTTGACATCATTATCTTCTCTTCATTCAAACACCATGTCACTCTCCCGTTTGACATCAAGGGCAAAGGGCGGGATCAAAAACCAACACTCTCCCCGCTTCCTCATGTGGAAGAAACATTCGCAGATCCGATAAATGCTGAAGTGACCAAGCTCCCCCCGAGTTCAAAGCTGAATCTTCAAACATATTTTTTAATGAAGTACATGACTCTATGAACTTCCTATCACCAAAGACTCATACTTACATCGCTTATCCAACCAAGTGGATTTGCATATGAGACTCAACTACCCAACCAAGTGGGTTTACAAATTTGACTCGACTACCCAACCAAGTGGGTTTACAAAATTGACAAGTCCTTACATGATCGAATATTACAATTTTACAACATGAGTCTCAACAAGACCTTTTTCAACAAATTACAAAGATGACCATTTAAGACCAACACGTAGAAAGTCCTCAAGAAAGAGAACAAATTTCAGAACCATCATAATGCCAACAATGCATTATACTCAACGAATGACACCGCTCCCCACGAATACGGGCATCCAAGCATCCTTTTCATATGACTAAGGCTCCTCTTAGTTTGTGCATCCCGAAAACTTCCACCAACAAATCATCAAGGCATCTTCATCAAAAACATTAGAAACAACACTATGAGAGCCGGAACACCACCGGAGATACCCAAACAGATATCGAAATACCAAAGCAAGACCTTTAGTAATTTGTGTTGAAAAGAGTCGAATCCAACCAAAAGTTTGTCGACAATCATCCATACAGCGGTTCTCGTGCAGGGAACTCGCGTATATACTGCGACTCGTGTTTCGGGGAAACCAGCGTATCCAAAGACATCTTCTAAATTTCAACCGAATCCGATTTTCCGTGAGGCAAAGACAGCAGTTCGGCTTCTTTTCCGAGACATTTGAATGCTTCCCTCGTACTACGAGATAGATAGAACGATGTAGTTGTGTCTTCAAGCGTCATCCAACGGTTGTGGCATCGATGACAATAGTAACCAAGCCTTCGATTCTTTGCAGAGATCAATACAATCTTTCCAAGAGAATTCTCATATCGAACAACATCTTCACATAGGTGTCAAAGCAATCATCCATGTGGTCCAACATCACCATGATCTTCAAGATTTAACATGAAGTAACATATGTAGGCAAAAGATCTCTCAACCATAGAAACAGACTTCGCATGATTTATTTTACGAATCAAATGACATCCAACTCATCCATGTGTGAGTACAAAGGATACTTATCGATAACCAAGGCTCAAAAACTCATCATAATAAATTATGTATCAAGACATCATCATTTGAGCATGAGTATCACAAAGACCAAAGAATAAGCAATCATATTTCCAACAATGCAATCATTAGTATTCAACCCTGCTGCTCCCCTAAACTATAGGTCTCTTCCTTAACTTGTGCAATCCGAAACACCTTCAACAAGCAAGTCATCGACAACAAACTCTCGCATGATCTTTCCTTGTCTCTGAATTATAAGACTTTCATCTCAACAACGAATGCTCTTCATCATAAAGCTACCGGGCTTCATTCATAATCTTCAACACAAGAACCCTATGCATTATTTCATTGTCATGAGTATAAACGAATAATGCTAACGAAAGTGCAATCATCGTCATCCGATTGATGCTCCCCCTGGACCTCTGCTCTAGATCTTCAGCTATCATATAACTTTCCTCATTATCAATGCATACGCGTCTTTGTTAGCTGGAACTCGCGTGTATACGTGACTTTGTTTCATAGAACCCACATATGGAAAGTGAAATATAGAAAATTTCACACCTTCATTTCCTCCTGCAAATTTACCTTCTGTTCCTGTCTTTTCTTCACATCAGATGCTTTGTCGAAATACATATAACCGAATGATCAAATCAACCATGAGAGACATCATGCATTGCTCCCCCTATGACGATACATTACTAAATCTCCTAATGTATCCCACATCATTCCTGCAAAGTCAATCGAGAAGTAAGCTTTCCGAGCGGATGACTCACGATGGGGTCTCGAATTCCTACGTTTCGATCGACTCTCCTTCTTTTTCCAAATTTGCTTGAGCTTTCAAGCTGTGTGCTAAAAAATTGTCCACTTTCCCTAGATCCGTTCATCCCGTATTCTTTTTCCTACATGTCCATACTTATTACAAGCATAACTATCTCATGTGGCTGTATAAATAAACATAAGAATCATAATGAGTATTTCTATTCTTCCTCCTTTTACAATCGATTGCTTTATGTCCATACTTGTTACATGAAAAACAATATCCCCCGAAGAAGCTAGAGTACCTTTCGAGTAGAACTTGTTTGTTTGTGGCTGAAATGATCTCGCTCCTGCAATTTGTTGCAACATGCCCATAATTATGACATTTAAAACATTCAACGTTCTTGAATGAATTCTTTTTGAGAATTCATAATTGTTGGTTGATCTTTTGTTTCTTTCAACACATCAGTGTTTTGCATTGAGATCTTCTCGAATTTTTTGGCACTTCCTTATGAGCTAGATTCTCTTTAACAGCTTCATGGAAACCAAGACCATGTTTGATAGCAGGAGACCTTTGATTATCAGTAATATTGTCCAGAATATTAGTCACTGTCATGAAACCTCAACAGCTTTTACCTTTTCTTCCAATTTACCTTTGAGAATGTTTACCTCAACCTCCAAGGCTTGACATTGCTTTGTCATGCTTTCTTCTTTTCTTCTTCCATCTTCAACTTGATCCTTCATATTTAGGATCTCTTCTTTCACCAATTTTCGTTTTCTTCACATGTTTGTTCCAGCTCTTCATTCTTCTTATTTGATTTTTTCCGGATCCTTTTTGAGAGAGATAATTTCTGCTTCAGAGCCTTCCTTTTCAACTGATTGTAGAGGTTCCTTATTCTTCTTACTTGATGCTTCTAGCTCTGCCTATGAAAGATGATAGTGACTTCAAGTCCTTCATTCTTCTTGCTTAATTTTTTCAAGATCTGCTTGTAGATCTTTAATTCGATTGGATGCATAAGTATGAAACCTTTGATACTTGTCCACCTGTTCATTCAGCATTTCTATTTGATCTTTCATTTGTGAGATCATTTCTTTATAGATAGTTTCTTGCTTATTGTATGAACTTTGTAGTTCTTCTTCTTTAATCTTGAGAGATTTCTCACGAAATTCGCTTCTTCTTCATCGGATATATAGCTGGATTCTTTGACAACTTCCTTTTCCTTTCCTTTTGTAGATGCCTTAAAAGCAGCTTCTCTTACTTGAGAAGGGCCTCCTTGTCTCATTTCAAAAGTGTCAGAGTACCATGTAATTGAACAATAGTAAGAGTTTGCAAATCTTGCCTTTCTTCAATAGTTGAAACTTTAGAGTCAAATTTTGAAGTCAATGATCTTAAGACCTTTTCCACCGAAAGTAGTATCGCCTATGGTTTCACCCAAATTTCTCATTCATTTACAATATCATCCAGTATCGAAGAAAGAAAGCGGCAATACTCTCATCACTATGCATCTTCAAATTTTCATATTCAATTCTAAGAGTTTGGAGTTTTTGCACTTTTTACCTTTGTGTCTCCTTCATAGCTTAGAACGATTTTGTCCCATATGTCTTTTGCCGAATGTAGTCGCATTACTTTAGCAAATTCTGATTCGGACATGCTTCCCAATAAGACATTCACCGCTTTGGCATTGATTTCATACTTCTTTCAATTTGCATCAAGTAGGGAATACTGTAGCGGTATTGATAACCTTCTTCCACGATTGCCCATACATATGCACCAAGACTTTGCAGATATGCTTTTGTACGTACCTTCCGAATATCGATTGCTTCCATTGAATAGAGGTGGCTTTATAGACATTACTCCTTCTTGACTTCCCATTGCGACGCATCTCCTTTAAGTCGATCAAGCTTCGCACAAGGACCTTGCTCCGATACCAATTGTTGGGAAAAATACCGAGAGGGGGGGGTGAATCAGTATTTACTCGCATAATCAAATCTTTTTACTTTTTCATTCCTTAAAAACCCATACGCTACTTTCCTTCGAAATAAAACTAGCGTATATACGCAGATCCCCTTTATGAAACTAGCGTATACACAGAGATCTAGATCTGTCATTAAATCTTCACTTATATTATTCCATCATTCATTCATCGGATGTTCAATAAACATGAAAACATGTGCAGGTAAGAACAGAATAAACCATCACACAAAGGATCACACATGAACACCGAGATTTTTAGGTAGAAACCCAAATCGGGAGAAAACCACAGCTAGTTGTTTCAGCCTTCAATATTTTATTATAGAGAAAACATATTACAACATATGTGTGAGCGTGAGTAGACGACGTATGCACCCACTCGTGCTCGACTACAGCCTCTCTCCCCGGAAGGGAGCTCCAACGACTCGTTTACCAACCTCTCACGGAAGGGAGCTACAACCCCTCGTCTCGTTTACGTCTTTTCTGGAAGGGAGCTACGACCCCACGATCTGCAGTTTACAGACCCTCCACCGGAAGGAAGCTACAACCCCCGATTGAAGGCTACAACCTCGCATCCACCTTGGACCACGTTTCATCAATTTTCACGACCGGATCCAACCACTTCAATAGAACACAACTTGTGCCACAATTCATCATATTTCCAGATCGAACCCTTTCCATACTTTTAAGCACAAACATACATCATCAACAGACATACATATCAACACGATCAGGATCAGCAGTAACGGATCGGATATTTCATACCCCTTGCTTCAGCAAACCCTAGTTTGCATACGTGCTTTTACTTCATCGATGTCGCGTATATACGCGTTCAGTCCCACACAAACCAGCAGTATACCACGAGTGTATATTTTATCGTGCATACGCGCTTTATCTTCGTCTGGCCGCGTGATATACGCGCTTCCTCCGCGACGTAAGCAGGCGTATGATCTTCAATTATTACGTAGCAGGATACATCATCGGATCAGATATTCGAGTTCGGATCTACCCTTTGCTTCAGTATGTATGTTTGCCAAGATGCTCGCCTCATCGCGGGATCTAAGCCTTCCATAATCGCATCTAGCAAATACAAGAGCAATTCGGATCTAGATCCCCTTCTTCATCATTGGTGCATCATACATTCAGATTTATCATTCAAGTGTAACCCTTTCCATTCGGATATACTTCGTAGAGAAGTATTCATTCAAGCTCAGACATCTTGCACCCACACTCATGAATTGCACAATGAATTTCTTCTCCTTATATAGGTTTACCCTTTTCAATACCATGAGCCCCCTTTTTAATACCATGGGCCAAAGCAATACCATGAGCCCAAAACTACACTGACGGGGTCAATTAGGCGGATCATTACCCAATACAATGGGTCAATACCATGGTGGTTACCCTTGGTTTTGCACTTTTTGAGCGCTTTTTGCCCATACGCGACTTGGCACGTTATTTTTCCGCGTGCATACGCGACTTCCCTAGGCCAATCCGCGTATACAAAGAGACATACTCTTTTCATCATATTTTGAGCACATTCTAAATTCCTTTCTTCATTGCCTTCCGTACACACCTTTGTAGAAACATCACATTTTCTTCATTAAGCATAACTTTATCGAGTAAGTTGTCATCATCTTCATCAAGTGGGTTTCTTGTCAAGGACAACACTCGACATCATATTGTCAATAAACATCAGATTACCAAGTCCATCAAGTCAAGAATAGCTTCATCAGGTGGATTGCCATCAAGGACAACACATGTCAACAGTCGCATGTCTTCATCTTCATTTAGTGGGTTGCCATCAAGGACAACACTCTGCATCATATTTCCAACAGTAGACTGTCCAAGTGTAATGTGATATTGATGACAAAAACTTATCAACCTCTTGTATTTAAAAGCCTATGAATTTTCAGTTATGATCTTAATAGGACAGCCAAACCTGGAAAATATATTATTCTCTAATAATTGAATGATGACTAAATCATTTTCTTGCCTTGCTGGGATTGCTTCAATCCACTTGGTGAAATAATCAATTGCTGTCAGGATCCAGCGATGTTTCCCTGAAGATAATGGATGTAATTCACCAATAAAATCTAGCCCCCACTGTTGGAAAGGCACCTCAACATAAATTGGCATCAAGGGTAAAGGAACAAGCTTTTTCTTACCATCAAAAATCTGACATTCATGGTAGGCAGCTATCTTTTTGTAAACATATTTGAACATGGTAGCATGCATATCCTCGCTTCCGAGAATTTTGTTTCGTTGTGGCCTTCCAATAGTGATGACCTCCGCAATATCCTTTACAAAACTCTTCAATCACTTTTTTCGACTTCCTCTTCCAAAGAACAATTCAAAAAGAATGCCACCAAAGTAGCTTTCCAATGCAGATTTTTATCTATGATGCAATACCTCAAAGATTTCAGACTCACAAATATTGCTTTAGATTTAATCAATTCAACAAGAGATCTATGATGATGTAATACAAAAACAATGTCTATGTACTACTCAGACTGAATGTATTTCTCTTCAATAGGAATCAGCTTTCTTCATCTTCATCTAATAATTCTGAAATTTCTACAATAAAATTCATATCAAGACAATCAAAATTGGATTGTGCCATAAGCTTTGCTAGCCCCCGACCTTTCACCAATTTTGTAGGTATAATTTCTATATCATATTCCGAAACAAGTTAGCTTTATCCACTTCCCTCTCTTTCCATTAGGATCAACTTGAGTCAAGATTTCCTTCACTACGACATTAGGCTACAAATTCTATGATATGAGAATGCAGAATATAAATTCTAAGGTCTTTGATGGCTTTGACCAAATCATATGCCCATTTTTCTAGGATATGTACTTCAGCTCTCGAATTAGAAAGGGTTATGCTAAAAAATGAAATGGGTTGTCTCTGTACCATACTATCCTTTACGCAACAAAACTCTAGCAATTGTGTTTTCTCATGCAAATGTAAAAACCGTGAAATTCTTTTGAAAAATCCAGCTAATCAACACCGAGGGCTCGAGTGAGTTCCTTCTTAATTTCTTCAAATTACTACTTTCTTCTTCAACTCGTCCATTAATATCAACTCCTTTCTTCAACATCTTAGTTATATCTTTGACAATCTTAGCAAAGTTGGGAATAAACCTTCTCAAAAGATTCGCTCTTCCAAGGAAAGACCGAATTTCCTTCCTACTTCTAGGAAGATCTACTTTTTGAATGGAATTGACTCTTTTTGCATCAATATTTATCCCATATTTATGTATAATGTGCCCAGGAAACTTTCCGAAGTTAAAGAAAAAAATACTCTTATTGAGATTAAGAGAAATAACAAACCTTCTACACTTCAAAGAAAACCTTCTCCGGATGCTTCAAATGGTCTTCCTCTCTTCTAGAGAATAATGCTATGTCGTCTGGATAGAAAAACCACCAACTTATCCTTCTCCTCACGACAAGAAATGTACATTTCTCTTTGAAAGGTTCGCTCATGCATTCATCAAACCAAAGGGCATCTTGGCATACATGAATGTCCCCCATGGTGTAGTAAAATCATTTTTTTCCCCGGGTCTTCTAGGTGCACTAATATCTTATTATGATCCCGAAAACCCATCCAAGATAGACATCCTTTGGGAACCAAAAATGTTCTACAAAATTTGATCCATCTTAGGGAGAGGGTAATTGTACTTCAAAGAAGTTTTGTTCAAGTTTCGAAGTCAATGCGATTTTGATCCCTCCACTCTTTTTTTTAACTAGAACAAAGTTAGCAATCCATTTTGAGAATCTAATAGGGACAATAATTTTTGCATCAAAGATCTTCTTAATTTCCTTCTCAATCGAGGCATGAGCAAGTGGGATTAATCCTTCTCAATTTCTATTTGAAAGGTTTCTAATTTTATTTAATAGGAATGGTATGCTCTGAAAAATAGTAGGGTCATACTTCTTCAAATCAGCATAACTCAATGCAAAAACATCAATAAACTTTCTCATCATCTCAATATATTTTTGTTTCATCTCTATCGAAAGAAAATTTGAAAGCTTGATCATTTTAGGCATTGCTACCGTACCAAGATTACAACTCTATACCTCTTCATCATCGACTTGTATCCTAGGAGATTTGAACACATCATTTTGTTCAAAAATATTTTCAAGTGGGATGAGAACTTTGGGTATACAATTATTCTTCACGTGCAAAACTTCGTAATTACTCTTTGTTTCAACAAGCATGTTTTTTCTGATCTACTTGTGTGCTTTCAAACTCTTCTTTCAATTCTATGAATTTTTTTTACTTTGTTGGTCATCTTCAAAAACTTGCCAGTGGATGATGTTGTCTGGGATAGCAGGCCTATGACAAACTTCAACCTCATATTTTTCAGTGGAATGTGCAGGGATAACAAACAAACTTGCAAAAATAGTTAGGGAATCAACGATTGAGTTTTGATCTCTAGTTTTCACAATAAATGAATATTCTTGAAATTTTTCTAACATCTCCATGTTCAAATCTCTGTATGCTCTCATTCTCACATCCTTGGTTTGATATACACCTTCAACTTGTTTAACAACCAATTCATAATCTCCACAAACTGAAATTTTTTGGGTACCCAATCTTTTCAAAATTTCTAAACCCAAAAATAGAGATTCATACGCAGCCATATTATTTGTGCAATCAAAGTTTAGTTTGAAAGAATAGAACTTACTTTCATGCTTAGGAGTTGTGATCCAAATGCTTGCTCCAAGCCCCTCTCTTCCAGCTGATCCATCAAAGTGTAACAACCACTAGCCCTCCGCCTTTTCTTCAATGATTTCCTGATTTTGAACTTGCTGATTTTCAACCTCCTGAATTTCTGCTTTTCTTTCATCCTCTGCTTCATCAGTCAACTCATTGAAAATAATTATTGATCCTAATTCAGTTTCAATAGCATAAATTGGAAAATTCTGAGGTTTTTCCTTACTACTTACCATATAAGCCATTCTTGTCTCTCTATACAACCTTCTTTGCTCACCAAAAACAGGAATGGTGGCATATGTTAGGTCCATCTACATGGTGCCTTTGATCTTTGTTGCCCAAGACATGGATAGAAGTATGCCAAACTTGGGTGGAATGTCTGCTACCACAATGTCCATTACCACTGTCTTAACAGGGACTTGTGTAAGACCAACAACAACATCTTTTTTCAATCCAATGCAATGAACTCTTTTTGAATCAAAAGAAAACAAATCCTTGTATGGCCTAGTGATTTCCAATCCCATCCTTTCCATAATCACTTTAAGCATGAGGTTATGAGAGGCCCCTAAATCCAACATGGCGTTGTGTAATGTCATGTCATGAATACTAAGGCTGACATAGAAAGGAGGTACCTCTTCATTCTGTTCATCTTCCAATCTTGGTCCCAAGTAGATGGTTGGATGGTCTTCTTGAACATTAAGGATGTCAGCAACTCCTGGTTGAGAATTCAACATTTTTACAATTTTACTTCTGTACTCATTCACCTTAATAATTTCTCCAAAGGGACTGGGATCTTGATTTTGAAAATCTCATTCTCTAAACTGAAAGCAAGAGAGATCTTTTCAATTTATTTGACAAGAGGAGGGGGTGGAGGATCTTTTCTAACCTCAGCTACTTTAGGGGCATCTTTCTTAGGCTGTGTTTTATTTGTAGTAATGGGAACATTTTTGTTTCTGAGGTTGTATTGCTTTTGCATCTCAAAGATTGCATGTTGATAACCTTTAAGGTAATCAGATGGTTCCTCACCCTTGTTTACATCATGATCAGACTCATCATGTTCTTCTTTAGTAAAAAACATTCCAGACATGTTTTCATCTAGGCAATGAATGGAGTCTTTTGGGATCTTAGGCTGATCTTCTTCATCAACTAAATTTTGCTGAAAAGGAGGCCTTACTTGAGGGTCATGCTGATTTCTGTTTTCCCTTGGTCTCTGCTGATTTTGAGGTCTTCTGAACTGTGGATTTCTAAATTGTGGTTCATGTTGTGCAGGTGGTGCAGAAGCATTTCCAAGGGCAAACCTATCCATCAGTTTTTCCATTGTTTTCATCATGGAGTCAAATTTGTCATCTGAGGTGGAAGGCTTATCTTCTTCTTTCAATTTTGTTTTTCCCATATTGGACTTTTTAGTTGCTATCATATTGACTTCCACCTTCACAACATCATTTTGCATTTCTGCTAGTGAAGGGGATTCTCTTTCTCTGAGTAGGATAGAAAAGTCATAGTCAAAAGCCTCAGCATATCTCAGTTGAGCTGCTCTTGGTGGAGGTTTTAGATGGGCAGAGATGGAATCATAGACT
This sequence comes from Pinus albicaulis, assembly GCA_034641835.2. Taxonomy (NCBI): domain Eukaryota; kingdom Viridiplantae; phylum Streptophyta; class Pinopsida; order Pinales; family Pinaceae; genus Pinus; species Pinus albicaulis. Next base: position 220,379,865 of record CM076576.1, read on the forward strand.
TTATTAAGTCTCTTGGAGAAATTTTGGATAGTTTCATCTACAACTCTTTTCAAACTATTGTACTCAGTGAGGGCCTGCACAAGGTTTGTTCTATTTCCCCACTTTCTCAAGAAGCTATCCTCAAATTTATTCCAATTATGCAAACTTCCTGGAGCAAGGGCTTTAAACCACTTTCTGACCTCACCAGTGAAACTCTGAGCAAATAATCTCATTTTGACATCTTCATGGTCAACCTCCTCCCTGTCTATGAAGTCATTAAATGGTCTACATGTTCTTCAGTTGTAATCTCTTCATCACTACCCCAAGTTTTGATTCTAGTAGAATATTTTCTTGGAAGGGCATTTAAGACAGCTGGGAGAAAAAGTGGAGCATACTTAGCAGGTGCAACAACAGGTGGAGGTGGAACATTTCCAGCCATGATGACAAGGACTGTGGTATTTTTAGGGACAATAGTAGTAGAAGAAGAACTGTTAGGAGGTGGTGTAGTTGGTTTTTGTAGTCCAGTTACAAATGAGCTCCAGTCAGGTAAAGGAAAACCAGATTTTCTTCTTAGCAAGATATCAAATGGGTCTAATTCCTTCAACTTATCTAAAGATTCCCTCTCTAACAATAACTACGATGTGATTGCCCCCCAGAATTTTTCTTTATCTTTTTGGGTCACTAAGGCTGAGGTATCAATACCTCTTCTTTGCAGGTCTAAAACAATCTCAGTCAATTCATTTTCATTTTCAGACCTAAACAAGACTTCTTGAATTTTATCATCAAACTTTTTATCTTCAGGACTGCTTAAAACTTTAGAGGACAAAGCTCTTGAATGTGATGGAGTACTTGATTGTGAAGCGCTGCCTTGATTGCCTTTGGAAATTGTGTTTGGATTATCCACAACAGCAGGTGGGTTAGGATTTGGTTTTCTCCTTGTGTATCTCCTTCTCGAAGCCACCTTTAAGCATGAAATTTTGAAATGGAGTCACCAAGGTAGTTGCAGCGTCGAACAGATTCTGAGCTCCTGCTACCTCCAAGAGTTTAGCTCCACTTTTTGCACAAAAACTTCGGGAAATATGTCTTCAGACTCCCGGCAAACGCACCAAAATGTTATCACCAAATTGAACTTGATTGGCTGCTCATCAAACAACTCAGTGTAACTGTTTCAAACCACTTCTAACTGAAGATTAACCTCTTCAGTTTGATAGGGCTCTCTCAAGGGGGTTTTATGATTTTGAATAATGACAGTACTAGATGGCTAACTCTATGGAATTGTAACTTGTTTTGTATAATTGCAGGTTGGAAAATGCAGGCTTGCTACCATTGGGCTTATGGAGTCAACAATCCGTAGTTTCAGTGACAATGGTTCTTCACATGGAAGCTGAGGCAGATAGAGGTTTTAGACAGAGGCAACTCAAACACACAACTCAGGAAAACACAGTGATTTCATCACTAAAGGAAGTCAGAGCATAATATTATGAATTCTGAGTAATTAGAGATGAAATCTATTGCAAGTGATAAAACATAAATATATAGATCAATAAGATGTCAAAAACCTCATGAGAGTCTCAGGTCTGGAAAGAAGAATATCACTTTGTATTACTGATAATAGTAAAAAACTTACAAGCAACAATTTGGTGCAAATGTTCTCAAACCCTTTACTACTTCGATGTTTTGTCTATAAATAGACATTCTTTACAATAAGGATGATTTGCCTGGTGGCTAGATCCTCGAATTCTCCTATGACACCTTTCATAACTGAAATCAATAACTTACGACAGAACACTGACAACTACCTTTTAAAGAAATCAACTCCTAATAGGACTCTATCGCCTATTTATTACATTCCTCTATCTTATCTTGTGAAGCAATTACATGATGGTTACACAATGATTATCACATGCTCGAGAGACACATGACCAAGTTCACCATAGCTTTACAAATGTAAAGCATCCCTAGATTTGTGGAGCATAACCCTGCTTTTTAGGAAAGGATGATTTTCATCTTCAACGCTATTTTGACTGATGACCTTGTTGCATGGCACTCCCTTTGAGTCATAAATATTTGCTAATAAGGTCCTCTGACGTGCTGGAGGTCTCCAGCTGGCAAAAACTGCTTTGAAAATGCTCAAAAACCTTTAACGATTGCTCGCTATGAAAACATGACGGTTTCGTAGCGAGTTTTGGTAGCATGGGAAAAGTAGCTTTTCCATCCATCCTCTTCAATTTTTTGCTGTTCCATCATGTTAATCATGTCATGACACCTTTTCACCATGGATCCCCTTCCTTAAAACATGCAAAAACTGCCTTTAAATGCAAAAAGACACCTATAGGTTTTTTCGTAGCATATTTCTGGCTTCAAGCTTGAGGTACGCTACGAAACTATGTAAAATCCTAGAAATTACCCCTTTCAAAATTGTCTTCAAAAAATGACCTCCAACTGCAAAATTTTGATTCTCTGCATGTTATGAACCTAATAAGACATATTCCATCTCAACTTATTGCTTCTGTGGTGTTTCCTCCTCATTTACAATCAGTTGACTTATAGGCTCTTCCACCATAGTCATTTTCAATCCTTTCTTTTCCAACTCTTCAAGAATCAGATCCAATTGCTCTTGAAGATCTTTCACTTGGTCCTTCAATGCCCTATTCTTGGATTGCAAGTGCAGGTTTACCTTTTTGATGTGCTTGACCTCTTCTCTTAGTGGCTGAGTCCACTTTATCAGCTTTTCTGTATTGTCCAAGGTCTTTGAGACACTTGTGACTTGATCTTCCCAGATTTTCCTCATTTGTTCAAACTGAACCTTCTCAGCTCTATGCTTCTTTGCCTCTTTCTTCAAGATTGATATCTCCTTTCCTGCCTCTTTCAACTACTCCTTAAGGGTTTCAATTTCTGATTTTTCAGTGATTTTCTCTTTACCCTTCTTTTGTTTGATAATCAACTCTTCTTTTGTAGGTGAAGAGAGATCTATGATGTTTAGTGGTTGGGCAATTTCAATGATCTTCCGAGTCTCTTTGCTACTTTCCATGACCTATCTTGCATGTCTGGTCATTGGCTTTCTAGGTTGAAACATGAAACCAACATCATCACCTGCAAACTCTAACTTTTTAGCTGTCTTACCTTTCTTAAGCTTTCTTCCTCCATCTTCAACATCTTCAGCTTGCGCAATGGGAGTTTCTTCAATGTCAATTGCATGCAAGATGTCCTCTAAGTTACCCTTAACCACTTTTTGGCTCCTAGTAACTCTCTTGCTGCTCTGTTTGCTTCTGTTTTGCAGGTGTGGTTTTATGTGTGTCAATCTTATACAAATGCTTTGTTTCCATGCTCACTGGTCATAGTGGGGATGATCTATTCCCTTCTTCAGCTTCTTCTGGTACTGTTGGTGATGAAACACTTCTAGGTTTGGAAACTCTTTCAGGAGTGACAACATCAACTTCAAAACCACTCATGAACAAAAAGGATGTCCAATCTCTGTCTAGTCTCTTCAACTCCTCTAATACCAACAACTTAATCAAACCATGGTGAAAGAGAGAAGTTTCATTTCCTTCTGTTTTAACTTGAACCTTATCTGACATTTTACCTAGACTTCTGTATAAATAAAAGGGCAAGTCAAGTGACCTCTTACCCACAAAATGCAAAAGAAGCCTAAGGTGCTAGGAGTAGAACATGTGAAACCTTCCTTCACAGATAAAGTACTCCTGAATAATCATTAGCAGCGTTGAATAGTTGTCCTTCATGAAACTCCTAGGGATGGCATTTGTAAGATCAATTTCACTATGCTTTGGCTTGATAAACTCTTTGCAATCCTACATGGTGAATTTGATGCCTTTAAACCAATGTTCCCCTCCTATAGGGATTCTTGTTGCTGCTGAAATGTTGTATGGTGTTACTCTGAGGTTTAGCATTCCCACCTTTGAAGCTATCCCAGTGAAACTATTAGCAAAATCTTTAGAAACCTGTAGATGACAACCCTGCAGCCTTTGACAGAATTTCAAACAATCTGTTCTTCTGAATACCTCCATGGCAGTTGGGTCTTCATTGAGCAAATTCATGTCCATGGGCTCATATCTGTGGCAATGACAACCTTTGTTAGTTTTCTTCCTTGCAACGATGGTGACTTTATATCTTCTCAGCCTCGCTTGCTTGATGACACCTGCAACATTTGAAAATGGCAGCAACCTGCTTGGCTCGATGAAGCAGCTCTCCAGAAATCAAATAACATGTAAAGATAAAGCGGAGTATGACAAAAAAAACTAATTGGGTAATGTTTTATAGTTTGAATGACAGCTCATGCCTTAATCATGACACATGCATGCTAAAAATGGTAATGATGACCTCAGACATGACCTTATACTTTTGAATTAACCCTAACAGACTCCAATGACCTCCACTCTAACTCCTCCAATCATAAACTAACACTTTGTATCGAGTTTGACAAGACAGATAGGAATATTTTTTTCGTAGCGTATCTAGTTTATTCTCTGACAGTTTCGCTACGAAACTATTAGGCAGTTTCGTAGCGAAAATTGTTGTTTTGCAGTATAAAACGCTACGAAAAGTTGTAAAATTGGCTTAAGTGTCATTTTTAAATTTTAATGCTTGGGAAATGAAAACTGACACCTTATGATGACTGATGGGACATGACATGACCTAAATGGAGGTGGCTTTGAACCTTAGGATAGGTTAAACATGTAAAAATTGAAAATTTCGTATACCAACTTGAAAGACTTATGGAGACCTTTGATAAATGAACGGTATGACCATGTCAAGTAATGTTTCACATTTTTCTAAGTGATAACAACTTCCATGCCTTTCTTCAAACCATCCATATTGGATTCCACGCCTTTCTTCAAAACATCCATCTTAGCTTCCATTTCATTTTTTGTTACTCTTTGCGAGAGCAAAATTTGTTGCACTTGGTCTTGTAATTTTGATATATCATGTTGCACTTCTTCCTCTTCATGAGTCATAGTAGAGCCTTCTAAGGGCTTAATGGGTGTTGAATTCTTTTTAGGGGGCATTTTAGAAGCCAATACTGATATCTATGCTTCAATATGCCCTTGGAATCAGTTCAAACTGATTTTGCAAACTAGACTTATGCAATTAAAAAGAAATACAGACGTTTTTCTTACTTTTAAGGAGTTTGATATTGAATCTGATGTATCTATGTAAATTTGGATCCCCAAGATTTTATCTTCGGTCCTTTAGTAGCCCTCTGAATCATCTTTCCAATGCCACAATTATGACTTGATTTGGATTCTTCAAGAGAAAGTTATGCCCAATCTCCCTCAATGACCTAATTATGGATTGGTTCAGTAGAGTGAACTTGTATGACGTGCCATGTGTCACTATTTCCTCCTTCAGCTTTGAAATTGATACACAAGAAACTACAATCCGTGTACTTTCGACCACTTCTTACAAAATTCCAATATGATGCTCAGAATGAGAGTTATGATGATTTTCCCAAGGTCGCCTCTTTGAGATGAAATTCGAACCCTAACTTCCACAGATCATATCTTTGAAAATATTGCGAATGAAGATTTGGAATTTCTCCACGAAGTTCCTCTGGATTTCGGCGCAAATGGGTTTTTCTATAGCTTCTGAACCTTTGTAGAAAATAAGTTATAGCGAAAATGCCATGATGCCCTGTTTGAAGCAACGAAACCCTAGAATCCAAAGCTCTGATACCAAATGTTATGAAACTAACTCACAAAATAGAAGAAATGAGAGATCAACGACTTAGAAATCAACCACTTCGAGGGGGCAACCTCCTTTACATTACATAAATGAACAATTCTTAAATGATTCAAATGACAAAACCTCCTTTCTATATATAGGAGTCCATGGGGTCACAATATAATCCTAGCCAACTTAACAATAATGATTTAAGGGCACAACAATAACAATAGTGGGCTATTATGGGGCACAATAATAACAATATGGGAATTGCAGGGGTACAACAACAATAACAATAAGGGGGCTACACTAACAACCTTAAGGGACTACACTAGTAATATAGGGCCCTATCATAGTTGCTAGCCAGGGATGGACTCTTCACCAAATGGACGTGAAAACTGTTTTTTTGCATGGCTTCCTCAAGGAAGAGGTATTTATGGAACAACCAAAAGGTTTTGAAGAGCATGATAGGGAAACTCTTGTATGAAGATTGAAGAAAGCCTTTTATGGGTTGAAGCAAGCTCCGAGAGTTTGGTGTCCTCACATTGATAGCTACTTGATAAAGCTCGGTTTCACAAGAAGTAATGCAAACCTAATACTTCAGGACAATCCAAGGTATACCTTTGATTTTGGTATTGTATGTTGATGATTTATTCTTGACAGGAGCAGAACAACTTATCCTCCAATGTAAGAGGGATTTAGCTTCTGAATTTGAAATGAAAGACCTTGGTTTGATGCATTACTTTCTGGCTATAGAGGTTTGTCAAAGACCTGGTGAAATTTATCTTTCTCAAGGAAAATATGTTGTTAAGCTTCTTGAAAGTTTTGCTAAGGTAGAATGTAAATCCATGCATACTCCTATGGAAATGAACTTTAAGAAATAATGTGGAAAAGTTGTAGGACCTAGTCTGGCAAATCCCACAGAGTATAGATAGCTCATTGGTGCTTTTATGTTTTTAGTAAACACTAGTTCTGACATATGCTTTGTTGTAAACACTTTAAGTCAACATATGATTGAACCCTTTCATGTCCACTGGATTGTTGCAAAACATGTACTGAGATACTTTCTTGGAACTATCAATCTAGAATTGAAATACACTGCTAAAAATGTAAGACTTTGTGGATATATTGATGTTGATTGGGCTGGTAGCTCTGTTGATAGAAATATCACTTTTGGGTGTTGCTTTATCTAGGGATCTACCATGATCTCTTGGATGAGCATAAAGAAAAAGTCTGTTGCACTAAGTACAACTAAAGTTGAGTACATTGCTACTAGCATGGCTAGCTGTGAGGCAGTTTCGCTGAGTAATATTTTTGGGGAACTATTTGAGTAAGTTCCAAACACAACAATTATATATTGTGACAATAAGAGTGGGATTCATCTTGCATAAATTCATGTGTTTCATGATAAGTCCAAGCATATTGAGATCAAGTATCACTAAATTCGGGATATGGTGCAGAAAGGAGCAATGAGGCTCCACCACATCTCCATTGATGATCATATAGTTGAAATTCTTACGAAGCCTTTACCCATAGGAAAATTCTTGATGTTTAGAGAGCAACTTGGACTTATGCACATGACCCTTCCGGGAAGCAGTCATAGCTAATTGAGAACACTGAGCTGTCTTTCCCCCTTGTCAGAGCTCACAGGATTAGGGAATGATGTCAGAAAGCTCCTGAGGATAAGGGGCCTCCTGTGTAGTGTGTGCCACAAGAGTAAGCCTCAGTATGCATCCGACCCAAGTCTGGGACGTGGGAAGAGCCACCTATCTGGCCAATAGGTGTAGTGAGACTTGTCTAGGATGCAAGTGTTCCACCACTAGACATTTAATGAAACTTGTTTGTTTTTATTCTTGTTTGCGGGACTTGGGTCTTGTCCATTTGATGATCCTTTCCTTTCCCAATTTGTGTCAAGTGGATGATTCTTCTTTAGATTGCAACTTCATTGTTACATATGTTACATAGCAGAGTTGAACTGAGATGAATGAAAGAGATCAAAGGAAGTGTAGATCATTGATGTAGAAAGAAATTCCTCCCTAGCTGAGAGGGAATGTTAAAATTCGACAACTCAGGGATGAATTTATCCTAGAAGAAATCATATCTTTCAGTTCCGTGTGAACCACCTATAACAAAATTTCATTCCTGACATTTGTAATATGAATTTCCAAAAATAGTAAGTTACATCTCAATTTCGAAGTGACTTTCCAAAAATAAAACATCATGTCTAAATGGTCATGGATTATCTCGACATATGGAATCCACTTTAAGATCAAATCGATCATGATTATACAAGTCAAGAATTAATATTTTTATCATTACTATATTATTATTATTATGATGCTATTATTTATAAAATAGTCTAAAGTCATTCACCTTTAATGGATTAATAAAAACGAATTCTCTCATGGAATAAGTAAATTAAGTTGAGAATCTCTTACTTGGAAAATCAAACCTTTGTCTTAGAATAAAATAGTAACTCCACACTTAAGGGAGTGTAACTCTCCCTCACTAATCCAATGTATGACAAAAATGTAACTCCTCATTAAATGCACTGTTAACTCCCTCATTCAATTTGATTTTTTACTCTTACCAAATATTCTCTCATGTCTAAGTGTAACTCTCTCTCTCCCTAATTGGAATTGTAACTCCTAAAGACAAGTGTATCTCTCTCTCTATTCTTCAGATGAGTTACACTTCTCAAGTAACTCCTCCCTTATGGAATTTGATTCTCCTATTTTTGACTCAAGGCATGAATTCATTTTGTAACTCCTTTCATTCCTCATCTATTTAAGCAAGAGCAAGTGAGAGTTGAGAGTAGATGTTCATTGTGAAAGGAGAGCAAGTATTGAGTGTGTGCAAGAGAAGTGTGAGAACTAGTGAAGAACAAGAGCAAGGGAAGAGTTGGAGCAAGTGTGAAGTACATGATCTGATCAAGAGAACAAATAAATCTTCAAGCTAAGAGCAAGTGCACTTCAGATGCAAGTTGATCAAACATTGGTGACTCTCTCTCTCTCTCTCTCTCTCTCTCTCTCTCTCTCTTTGTGTGTACTCTATTGAACAGTTGAATAAATCTAATAGAAGAAGAATCATTTGGGTTTTCCCCCTTGAGGGGATTTTCCCTGGTCATTGGACCAAAATCTCAGTGTCTCATATTTGTGTTTGGCTGTCTTCATATGATCCTTAAGTTTATGTTCTATCTACAATTGTTAATCTAAAAAGTTTTGAAGAAGCAATTTTCATTCTGGGTAATTGTAACAACATAGACCATTCATTTTTTTGCAAAGTATATTTAATGTTCTACAAATTACATTAAGTTCCATTAAGTTTTTTGCAAAGTACATTCAATTTTTTGCATAGTACTTTCAAGTTTCTGCAAAGAATTTTTAAATTTCTGCATAAAACTTGTAGATTTTAATAGTTGTAGCATTGTTGCTGCAATACTGAGGGCCATCACAAATTCAATCAAAAAACTTGTCAATTTTGGATTTAAGCTCATCATAGATGTTTATTTTATTTTATTTTGTTTTGAATTTTGATGTAATTTTGGAAAGAAATAAAATAACGAAATAAAGTAAATTAGAAATTAGACATGAGGGTAGGTGAAGAGTCATCGAAGGTGAAAGGTCACCTAACTTTTTATAAATATAACCCTCATGTAAAGAGAAAGGACTTTTAGCGTTTGGACTCTTGGAGCATTTTTGAAGGGGAGAAGCTTGTAACTACCTTGAGTATTAAGTTCTAGCTTTATGCGCTCCCATTATTGTGATTCTTGAAGATAATTTGTGACTTGTCACTAATACTCACGACAAGGATTTTCTATCATGTGTTGTCAAATGTTGTAAGATTGTTCTTTATTGTTGTTTGATAATGTATGATTGTTGTTTCATATTTGTTGCAAGTTAATGAACTTTTTTGTTAACAAAGAACTTCCATCTTTCCAAGTTTTTTTTGTTCATTTTTACATGTTCATGCTAGTTATTGGTTGCAAATTACTTTACAATTAATAACTATTGTTTCTCTAGTCTTCATGAATCTTAATTAAATATTGCTACCAATCTTTCCTTAACGTGTTTATTTACAATTTTGTCATAACATTCTTTGTGTAAACTCACTTAAGGTATTTTCAATAAAGTTGATTTCACTTGCATCTTATCAAAGGCTTTAGTTGGGTTTCCCTTTCTTATCTCATTCGTCCAAATTCAACATTTAGCAAGCATAAGATGGTAGCCAAGCCAACAATCTGGATGGGACTCTCATCCTAAATGATGTGAAGTCTAATTGGGGCATCGTACCAGAGAGATCCCCTTAAAATTGTAAGAAATGCATTTAGCTCTGTCAACAAGATCTTAGAGGCGATTAATGGATCTTGTTTGTTGGTGGCTATAAAGAAGGGATTGGTGTCTCCTATAGGTTGGTGTGTAAAAATTTGAAAAACGAGGGGATTGTGTTGAAAGTTGTAACTGGTGTCAATCTTCATAGTTGTATTTGAGTCATGATGTAATGTATTTGTCAAAAGAAAAAAATAAAAATAATATATATATATATATATATATATATATATATATATATATATATATATATATCTAGACTTATTAAAGCATGGGTTTCATGCTTGGGTCAATGGCTCTTAGGTCAAAGGCTCCATTGTAGGCTTCTAGGGTTTATGTCAAGTTTCCTTGTCCATGTCATAATATAAAAGACCCTTCCTGGGATTTTTGAGTCAAGAAAGAAATTTATTTTTGTACAAAATAAGAAATTTAGTCTTCCTCCACCAAGTTGGTCTCAAATAAGAATAAGTCAGCTTCATCAAGGGAATCTAGCCTCACACAAACACTATATAAATGCGAGAAGTCAACCTCATTTGGAGTGTCAACTCATCAAGTTCGATCTGCAATTGTTGGAGGCAGAAAAGAGTGTGAAATTCAAGGAAGAAGAAGGAAACCCCAACGAAGGAGAAGGAAGTATTTGTCATGCATAAGAAGTCGAATTTTCTCTCTCTTTGTCTCACATGTGTGAAGTTGTTGGGTTGATGGAAGGGCCAAAATTATGAAGTTTTTGGGGGTCGAAATTCTGGATTGTAGCTAGGCCAAAATTTTGAAGTTGTTGGGGGTCGAAATTCTGGATTATTGCTCGGTTGAAGCTGTTGGACAAGAAGAGACTACACGATTTTGTTGAATCATCTTGGAAGATTGACTTGGTGGAGAAGGAAGGTCTTTTGGGTCTAGGGTCTTGGTCTATCTCAATTTGATTTACTAGTGGAAGGGTTTGACGTGGTTTTCCCCTATAGAGGGTCTTAGCCTTGGTTGAGTGCCTATATCTGGTGTCATTGATCTTCATGTTTTTTTTATGATTGCTTGATGAAACTAAGATAAAAGAAGAACATAAAAGAAGATATTAAAACTACAAGAATATCACAAGTAATTATCAACATAAGAAAATAATTTTGCCTTTTCGATTTTCTAACAAATTGGTGTCTCTTGTAGGTTGGTGCCTACAAATTGATGTAACAATAGGTTGGGCCTATAATATATTTCATATAAATAGGTTTTGTGGTTTTCTCCCTTAAGGATTTCCGTGTATATCTTGTGTTACCTGTTCAGTTATAATATTGATGCTTCATGGTGTTTTGAATGTTTAAATAAGTAAAAATTGTATTATATTGACTCACCCACCCAACCAAAAGTATAATTGTGAATCCAACAGATCTTTCCTTGGAGCTTGCCCATTAGATTGTTTTCTATAGAGTTGATGCTCTTGAGAAGAAATATCTCTTCAAAGACCTTGAGATGGATTGATTGGAGGTAACCATGAAGGAACTCAAGAATGAGAAAATCCTAGCACCTAGCATAATTCTGGTAGTCTTTACAAGCAATGGTGGCATGTGGTGGGCCCTCCTTACTTGAAAATGTGCCAAGAAGCTAGAAAGGGAGGGGGTATGGGGCAATTGGTTAATGTCAGTCTCATAAATTTTATCCATAAAGGTGTTAAAAGAGACTTGGTGGGTGAATAGTGCCCAATCACTCTATGGAATGAACCAGTTCAAAATGTTGTGAAGGACACCCCATATCATAATATTTGACGCAACCACTTAAAACCATCATCTACGTCCTTTATAAGCCATTGATTTGACCAAATAATTACTTTAATAAATGGAGAGGAAAGTCCCACATGTGGAGTGCGCAACCGGATGTGCATTTTAAGATGAGTATATTAGGTTCAACAACGACACAAATAAGTCTTTGTAAATTCCTTTGAAGTTCACCCTAATATGCCCAAGAGAAATAAGGGCACTGATGTCTTAAAAAAAATCTACATTGTGCCACCTTTTGTTTGTAAACAAAGGAAGGAAGAGAGTCTTAGCCTTAAAGAAGGATCTAAACCCTAAGAAAAAAGCCCTAAAAACCTTAGAAGAATTGCATCATCCTTGGAGGGGGTTGAAACCCTAGGAAACAATAGAAAAAGTGTGCTTGCTGGAAGGAGGGTTTAAACCTCAAGAAAAACACTAGCACACCCTTAAATAGATAATTGAGTTTAACCCTAGAAAGGAGATGATCAAGGTTAAACCTTAGGAATCCCTAGTGAATAGATGATTCAAAAACCCTAGTTGCACATTCATTATGAATCCTTAAGACATGTCACTAGCCAAAAATATTTAGATAAACTATGGAGTAACCAGAAATATTTAAACCAACCATGGAATTGAGAAGGAGATATTTATATGAAATAGTATGAGATTTGAATGGAACCAACAAAAACCCCTAATTTCGTAATAAAGAGAAGAATAAACCAACACTAAATTAGATAAATCAACCAAGATGAAGGAACAATCTAAAAAAATTAGCAATAATATAAAGAATCCAACCTTGAGTTATTCCTAACAATCCTAAGGCCTTCAATAACAAGAAAAGCAATAGTTAAACCATTGAAACATTATAAATCCTCACATTTCAAAGTTGATAACTGATGCATGATGAAGAGTGTCTTGAGGGTGTGACTAAAGTATCTAAGAGCTTATTTCAGAAATAGTAATCCCTCTTGTTTTTCTTGTGAATTGTTTGTAGCATGGTCCTCTTTATAAATATTTCATACTTTTTTTTACTTATAAGAAGAAATTTTACTTGGTTAGATTAAAACAAGTGTCTAAAGGTTTGGAGAGTGTTCTCATATATATTCATGATAATTTCTTGTGATAGTTTCTTATTAGTTATCTCCTAAGTTTCACGAGCTTCCATGACAAGGGTGTTGAGAAATCTAGGGGCATCAAGGTAGGTGATTTCTCTTCTTGACAACTACTTGTGATGTGTTTTTACTTCAGTTAGTTAGCTTCTTCTTTCACTTATTATTATTTTTAGTGTTTTCTATCATCAAGAAATCACCAAAGCATAAAGAACAATGAGACAATAAGACACAGTACGTAGGCTATTAGCCAGGGCCAAAACCTCTCCAACTTGAGAGGAAAACTCACAAGAATTCTTCTTCTTATAGAATCTTCGATTGACGAATTTCAAGACTTAGACCCTTACCAAAAGCTCCTCCAAGACCAAGTCAATCCTTGCCTCTGTTGAGAATTTGGTAGGGCATAGTTAATTCAATTCTCTTACTTGATAACTGCTTGTGTTATACTTGTTATACTTATATTACTTAGATCTTGTCTTCATTAGCTTATTATGTATTTCATCAAGTAAATTATCAAAACACAAGAGACACAAATTTTGGCTCTTCAAGCCAGGGCCGAAACCTCTCCCTCTTGGAGAGGAAAACCTGATAATCATTCTTCTTATAGATCATTAATTGACGAGTACCATGACCATGACCTAGACCCTTGACACTAGTATGCCTCCAAGAGCTTGTCACTACTCTTCCAGGTTCCTTATGTTGATCTTCTTTTATGCACCATGCTGCACCAGTACTAGGGAGACTCGATCCCTGATCTAATATCCCGAAATGACGCACTCCTTCTTGGTCTTCACGAGACTCTTCCTCAGCCTACCTTCCTGCACTCTTGATGCCTTAGAATGAGATCTCATTCCTTGCTATGATGCCTTCTTTTCACGTTGTAATGACCTTCTTCCTTGCTACTATGTATGTCATTGAACTTATTCAAGAGAGTGAGATCAATGACATAGGCTAGCACTGCCTCTCCTCCGCATTGATCTCAATCCTTTCAATGACCCTTTTCTTTGATGTCCAAATACATCTTTTACGCACTATCTATACACCTTTTCTGCACTGTATTATAGACCTTCTTCTATGCTGTGGTAGCCTTTGACCTCCCTGAAATATGCGAAGGGTATTATACTAAAAAAAAGGATATAATGAAGCCTTCCTTCTTCACTGTATTCCTCCTCTTGTTCGCACCAAGACGCAGACTCAAATCTGCACTGGGATCTTAGACTTATCTGAACTCTTGATGACCAAATAAGGCCGCAATTCAGTTTATTTATAGGGACTATCTCCCTCTTCCTGGGCCGATATGATATCTTGTTGTTGGGTCGACTTAACAAGGAGTGTCTTCAACATATTTGGGCTGACTTCTTCCAACATCTTCTATAGCATTTTGACAAGGTCTTGAGGCATACATTTACATCAATAATTTTGTCTTTACAAGTGTAACAACACTTCATATACATGACTCTAAATTATACATTTATGACTAGATAACAAACCCCTAAAGACATCAAGAAGAAGTCTTTGACCTATAATAAAAACTACTTTCTCATGAAACCCATGAGGCAAGCATTTACAAAATACATTTTATTATCTTTGTCTTCTTCGTTACATAAATTCCTAATTACTTAGTCATTATGAAGACCGAACCTAGTTACACTTTCCAACACTCCCTCTTAACTAGGGAGGTATTCATAGTGGTACATGGTCACTCTCAATCTGAAGAATCTCATAAGAAGAATTCGATTGGTAATCATATGTTATAGCATCATATTAACCAACATTGTTACAGTGCAAGGCGTTGACTAACAACTCCATCATGAGCTACAATGCTGGGGAGACCAATGATTATAGACACCTTCATCATTGTCTCCAAGGTACATACTCCACCCAAGTGTTCACTGAGTATGACCTCTAAGGACTATTCTTATCGGGATAGCTAATTCTTAAAGAATATCCATCCTTTCACGACTACTCTTATCAGAACATCTTATCACATTCTCAAAGAGTATCAGATGCCAGATGATTACCCAATCCTCCATTCTATCTTCCCAGGTGAAAACTAGAATGACATGTCTATCTCTCCTTCTCAACTAGGGAGGACATATTCCATAAAGGGATATACTTATAAAGAATGCACCTAAACTTTCTTCTTGGCTTAGGAGTCACAGAGTTTCTTCCAAGTAAGAAACTCATAATCAGGCTCTCTCTTAATTAGGGACCTACAATAGCAATGATGAAAAACATTCAATTGCTCATGAATGACTCCTTCCGTCGATGTCATGAATTGAGGAGCCTTCAACTTACAAATCATCCATCACTTTCATCCATGACTCATGTCTTCAAAGAGTGATCCATCAAACTTCTCATCTAGTCTAGCTTCATGTCATGCTGCTCTTCTTCGGACCATATTTCTTTCAAGGGTCTTTCATCATGTCATATGGTTATCAATTGTGGAAGACATATACTTCCCTTTGGCAACCCTGCATAAGCTCATCATATGTTATTCAATTATAAATATGAATACTTAAATCAAGAGTTTCCTTAGTGATGATCTTTCACCATGAAATCCTTCTTGTAGGCATCAACATCACATATGTTGACACATCTCCAAGAGATATGCATTGTCAAGGGTCTTCGTCTTTTCCAGACTTCTCAGCAGAGTGTACATATCTTCCCAAGAGATTTTCCAGTCAAGTCTTCTTAGTTTCCTTGGATGTTGACTGCCTCTGACTATCGATCTCTTCCTCTTCTTTCTCCACACACGTTTATTTCATTCCAAGGAACTTCCATTATGCAGCTCCTTGATAATATACAATCACCTCATATTCCATATGAGGACATATTATGTTGATTTCATCTAGTGTAGATCATTCATTTTTGGCAACCTGTGCATCAAAAGAGTTTATGCTTTCTATTTTGAACATACTTCTAAAGATAGAAGTATACTACCTGCAACCTCATGACATAACTTCATAACATCCAGTGTCAGCATATATATACATGTACCTCATTCTTTTCCTTTTGAGTCATCCTGCAATAGGTTTCTTTAGAATGAAAGAGTTTCATTCTCTTGACCTGCTTCATCAATATGTCATCATATTCTAATCCTAGAATTCTGCAAGCTAGAATTCATGAAGAAACATTTTTTCTTTCTTTATAATCAGTGAATCCTAAGAGGATTCCATTAGAAAATGTCAGCACTTGTTTCCTTATTGATTATTGAATAATGACCTTTGATCTTGATGACTGCCTTCTATACATGTTGTTTTCAGTGTGGTTCTCAGGAGCCACTTATAGTATAGATGTCACATATGTGTTACAAAAATCCTCCTACAACGAGTGCTCCTCCTTCAATGCTTCTATCATGATGCCAATCCTGGAGTAATGCATTTATCTAATATACCATGCTTCCTAACATACTATTTTACAACTTGATAGATACCTCTTAAAGAGGAAGATGATCTCAATCATAATAGAGATCTTTCACTTCTTCTTTCTTAGGCTTATTTAAATCTGGTTCATCCATTTTTCCAACGATATGGGCTTCTTCCTTTTTCCTCTTGTCCTCATTAGATTTGGGACAATCTTTCGTAGCATTGTATCTTATCCATGTTTCTTCTTTTCTTCTTGGGGACCAACCTTACCAAATTTGTCCTTTCTCCTTAACATGGCAGCATAGGCTTGATTCTCTTCATTTGATCCTATATTCACTTTAGTTTTTAACCTTGTCTCTTTTAATTCTCATAGATACCATAGATCCTGGAATGGTGTTGCTTCTTTCTTCCCATAAATGCTTGAAGTGAAGTTTTCACATCCCTCTGGCAGAGCATTCAACACCACTGTAGTTATTTCTCTATTAGACATTTCTTCTCCCAATTCCTGCAATTGATCTTGTATTTCGGAAATCTTCATAAAGTATGAAGTTATTCCCTCCTCTATAGACATCTCCCACTTGTATAGTTCTTTTCTTAGATATATTACTTCCCCTGCAGTACTTACTGAGAACAACTCCACCAATTTGTCATATATTTCTTTTGAAGATTATATTTTGATACATAGGGGATGAGAGAGTCCTTTATGAATTCTATAAGAATCCTTTGGGCTCTTATGTCTCCCTTCATGTATTTGGCATGAGCTTGAATATCTTCTGTTGAAGGTCTAGTTGATGACCTTTTGATATAGTTTATGACTTCATTCTCAATAAGATTTAGATTTGTCCTTTTCTTCCATGCAAGAAAGCTTGAAACCCCAACCAGTTTGTTGCTTTCTTAGCAAAAATACATTTTTGACACATTTAGATGAAGTCATAAATATACTTACTTGAGTAGATTCTTTTCTTCTTCTATTAGCTTCCTTGTTGATGATGATGTAGATAGCAGCAGAAGCTCCCTCTTTGATTGGATTTTTCAAGAGAGCTAAATCACCTTGAATGATGATGGCTTGATGGTGACTCCAAGAATGTTGATTTGATTTGATTTTAACACCAAATAGTTATTGATGGTGATGACTTCTATACGATATCCTTGATCTTCTTGAGATGGCTTTCTAATTTCTGCAAACCGCCTCTTTAGAACTGAATGTAGATCTCTGACTTTTGCTTTGTTGTCTCCTAGAGAAATGATCTTTGATCTCTTGGTACT
Source organism: Pinus albicaulis (assembly GCA_034641835.2). NCBI lineage: Eukaryota > Viridiplantae > Streptophyta > Pinopsida > Pinales > Pinaceae > Pinus > Pinus albicaulis. The sequence continues at coordinate 220,397,333 of CM076576.1, forward strand.
TGAGTGTCTCCTTATCAAATAGCCCTTTCTTGTCTTCAACACCTTAGCTCTGACACCATGTTGAGAATTTGGTAGGGCATAGTTTAATTCAATTCTCTTAATTGTTAATTGCTTGTGTTATACTTGTAATACTTCTATTACTTAGATCTTGTCTTCATTAGCTTATTATGTCTTTCATCAAGTCAATTATCAAAACACAAGAGACACAAATTTTGGCTCTTCAAGCCAGGGCCAAAACCTCTCCCTCTTGGAGAGGAAAACTCGATAATCATTCTTCTTATATATCATCAATTGACGAGTACCATAACCATGACCTAGACCCTTGACACTAGTATGCCTCCAAGAGCTTGCCACTGCTCTTCTAGGCTCCTTATGTTGATCTTCTTTTCTACACCATGCTTCACTAATACTAGGGAGACTCAATCCCTGATCTAGTATCCCGAAATGATGTCCTCCTTCTCGGTCTTCACGAGACTCTTCCTCGGCCTACCTTCCTGCACTCTTGATGCCCTAGAATGAGATCTCATTCCTTGCTATGATGCCTTCTTTTCATGCTGTGATGGCCTTCTTCCTTGCTGCTGTGTATGTCATTGAACTTATTCAAGAGAGTGAGATCAATGACATAGGCTAGCACTGCCTCTCCTCCACATTGATTTCAAGCCTTTCAATGACCCTTTTCTTTGATGTCCAAATATTTCTTTTACGTATCGTTTATACACCTTTTCTTCACTGTATTATAGACCTTCTTCTACGCTGTGGTATCCTTTGACCTCACTGAAATATGCGAAGGGTATCATACTCAAAACAAAGATATAATGAAGCCTTCCTTCTTTGTTGGATTCCTTCTCTTCTTCGCACCAAAACATAGACTCAAATCTGCACTGAGATATCAGACTTATCTGAACAATTGATGACCAAATGAGGCCGCAGTTACGTTTATTTATAAGGACTGTCTCCCTCTTCCTGGGTTGACATGTTCTCTTGTTGTTGGGTCGACTTAATAAGGAGTGTCTTCAACATATTTGGGCTGACTTCTTCCAACATCTTATATATCATTTTGACAAGGTCTTGAGACATACATTTACATCAATAATTTTGTCTTTACAAGTGTAACAACACTTCATATACATGACTCTAAATTAGACATTTATGACAAGATGACAAACCCCTAAAGACATCAAGAAGAAGTCTTTGACCTATAATAAAAACTACTTGCTTATGAAACCCATGAGGCAAGCATTTACAAAATACATTTTATTATCTTTTTCTTCATCATTACATAAATTCATAATTACTTAGTCATTATGAAGACCGAACCTAGTTACACTTTCCAACAACCTCAAGTCAAAATCAATTTCTTCTTGATGTTGCTGCAATTTCTCCTTCTTCGTTAACCGTCAGCCCTGCAACCCAAGTTTGAGAATTTCGGCCTCTCTTCCTACAATTCTCGGCTTCCTGTAGTTGACTGCAACTTCTACATGTGTGACAAAATTAGGGAAACTTTAACCATTTTCCTTATTCGCTTCGCTTGTGCTAGTCTCTTTGTGACTTCGTCCTGAAAGAGTATGATACTCTTTTTCCTTAACTTGTTTCGGCCTCCTTGAGTTTACTGTACCTCTGATTTTTTGTAGTAGGATAAGCCCTAGTCTCCTCGCACGTGTGAATAGAATTAGCCCAAAACAATTCCAAAATTACTTCGCTCTTCCTTCTTTCTTGATCTCCTCTTCTTTGCTTGATGTGAGACTCCTTCTTTCCAAATGATCGAACTTCTAAGATCTTGCTGGAATTCCCTCCAAAGTGGTCGATTAGCATTGTATATATAGGCTTCTTGTCACATCAAATAGGCCGATTGGTTGCATGCATTTTGACTTGGTCTTGGAGGGTTCATTGACTCTATTTTGACTTAAATAATTTTCGTTTACAATATGTAACTTGCCCAAATGGGCCTTTCATACATGACAATGACTCATAAACCCTAGAAGCTCTCAATGGGAGTTTGACCTCTAAAATAAATTCCTCTTGAGCATGAAACCCATGCCTCAAGGCAAAAATAACAAATTCTTTTTTCTCATTACATCAAATACATAAAATCATGATTACATATGTCATTATGAAGACCAAACCTAGTTACATATTTCAACACTCCCTGTTAACTAGGGAGGTATTCATAATCCATACAAGGTACTTGGACATTCACAATCTGAATAATTCTCATAAGAGTCAGATTGGTAACCCATCTGTATAGCATCATATCATCCAACATTGCCACATAACAAGGCCTCGATTAAAAAATCTATTTCTCCACAAGATCATAATGTTAGTCATCAGTAATTTTTTGCCATTGTAGATGACTAAATGCTTATCCTAAGATTTCTAGAAACAAAGTTCATAAACATTGTGAGTTCTAGAAATCTCATTGCCTTCATTATCCTTAAGATAAGTTTTCACTATTTCATCATTCCATCATGTCAAGCTCTGCTTACCATTCCCAGAAAACCCATTAGGGGCTCATGTCACTCATTTTGTCTATATTTTGTCACCTATGGCCTAAATCCTTTGTTTTGTTTTGCCTAAACCCTCCATTGCTACCTAAGGCCACCAATCAAACAACTCTATTGTGTCTCCCAAAAATACCCCAAGCATTGATGGTCTCAAAACTGTCTCTGTAGGCTCTTTAGATAAATCAAGTACATTGGATTTTGGATCTTCAATACATCAATTTATCATAAACTCTGTTTTACACTTGATGACCCAAAAATCTAAGTTTTCAGTCTAAAAGCCAAGTCCAAGGAACCTTCCACTAGGTCACCTAGGGTTTCACAGGTCATAGAGTGGATTTGGTATCCTAAAATCTCTGTTTTATCTCTATAAGGAGACTGCTTTCAAAGAAGAAGAGGGACAAGTAACTTTGTCCAAAACTGATCAAAAGGCCATTCAAGGAAGGCCTCCTTGGCCTAATGCACAAACTTTGCAAGGGATAGCTGCCCTTGCTCACATTTCTGCAAAAAGGTCAAGATGGCCATCAACCTAGAAAAGAGGTAAGGTAATAGGGTGAAATCATCACAAGAATATCATCTTCAACCAAGAGAAAGGCAACAGGCCCGTGTTTAAAAAGAATTAGGGTTTTGTGACTAATTGGCAAAACAGTGTTGTCAAAGCAAGAAGCTAGTACAAGGACCACAAGGGCAGAAGTCACCTCAACACCACCAAGTACACATTGAAGATTTTCAGAAATAATAAATGAATTTTGAAAGGTTATAGAGAACTTAGAAGACAACACTGTTTACTTTTCTCTAACAGCCCTAAAAACTAGGATTTTGGAAAGATGGACAGAACAGGTCCAAGACATATGATAAGGCCTCCTTCTTAAAAGCAAAGGGCATTCAAAAGATATCTAAGGTTTTCTCTAGGGTTTGTCAAAGGCAGCACTGTTTCACCTGCACTAAAAGGAGAAATGGCAAAGAATATCAGTTTAAGGGGCTAACTTCCCAAATGCAGTCAAAGGTCTTCAAAGTAAACAAAAGAAGGCAAGCATAGGGTTAAGTATCAAAAATAGAAAACAAGTTGAATCATGAGGTTACAGTTCAGAAAATGAGGTATTAAACTTCAAAAAGTCACTAAGGGATCAAGGACAAATGAAATTTTAGCCTAAAAGTGGCCTCCTAAGGAAAAATGATAAAATAATTGGAAAATAATAAAATAATAGTTATGAATTTTGGAGGGAAAAGAAGAAAACTACACTTTTCCATTGTATTTTCGACTTATCTCCTTATATGTTTACTCAAATTTCAAGTGTAGACATTCGTTGGATGCAGAGTTAAATTCCGCATCCGACAAGTACCCATTATGCATACTTTTGAGAAGACTCACATTGATAAAATTTGAAGATACATTAAAAAAACGTGTTGAACATGTTTTTTTAATGTATCTTCATTTTTTATACATGTTGATCTTCTCAAAAGTATGAATAATGGGTACTTGTTGGATGCAGAATTTAATTCTGCTTCCAATGAGTGTCTACATTTGAAATTTGAGTAAACATATAAGGAGATAAACCAAAAATACAATTAAAAAATAGTTTTTTTGTTTTCCCTCCTAAATATTTACATATACCTATTTTTAAATTTAAAGGATTTTGATTGGTTTACATATTGTGTAAGTGAAAATTTCATGGGCACTTTTAGGATGAAATTTCCTCTAATGTCTTCAATTTTTCACAATGACCAAAGTTCATTGAACGAGGTAGCTTCCTTCTTTCCATACATGCTTGATGTAAAGTTACCCCATTCCTCTTGTAGTGGGTTAAGCACTATGGTAGTAATTTCTTTGTCAGAAATTATTTCTCCCAACTCTTGTAGTTGGTTTCTTATTTCAGACGCCCTCATAAAGTATGGGGCTATTCCTTCTTCTTTTGAGATTGTCATCTTGTAGAGTCCTTGTCTTAATCATATCACTTCTGCAATACTTACTGAGAACAATTCTACAAGTCTGTCGTATATTTCTTTTGATGTTTCTAACTTTGATACATAGGGAATGAGGGGATCTTTGATGGATTCTATGATAATCTTTTGTTCCCTTACTTCCCCTTTCATGTATTTTGCAAGATCTTGAGCTTCTTCCTTTGGAGGTTTAGTGATTGGGTCGTTAATATGTTCTTCAACTTCATTTCTATGAGGATCAAATTTGTCCTCTTCTTCCATGCAAGAAAGTTTGATGCCCCAACCAAATTGTCGCTTTCCTTGCAAAAGTTTGTTTTGATAGATTCAGATGTGGACATAAAGATACTTGTCAAGATACTCCTTGATGACAATATCTTCAACTAGCTGCCTTCTTGTATTTTATGATGATATTTATAATGGAAGTTGACTTCTTTTTGAAGATGACTTCCTTCAAAAGTATTCTTTGACCAAATTAGAGGGAGATCACCTTGAATTCTTGTTGATGAGGACAACACTTCTCTTTTTCCTTTCCTTGGATATTTGGACTTCAAAATGCTTCAATTTGCAGTACTTCTTTATTCGAGTCTTTTGAGGTCTCCTTTGAGATGATGATTGTGCGAGGTTCCCAAGGGTGCTTCAAATTTTGAACCCTTCTTTGAACGAACTAGAGTTTTGAGGCTTTCTTTAATAGCTTCCTTGGAGATGATGATGTAATCCTTGTCCTTGTAGTGCCTTTGTTTTGAGAAGTCCTTCTTGATGATTGATGCTCTTGATGATCTTCTAGTGCTTCGGTCCTTGAGTGTTCGTCTTTAAGTTGTCATTTCTTGACTTGTCACCTTAGCTCTGATACCATGTTGAGAAATCTAGGGGTAGCAAGATAGGTGATTTCTCTTCTTGGTAATTTCTTGTGATGTGTTTTTACTTCCCTTAGCCTCTTCTTTCACTCATTATTATTAGTAGTTTCTATCGTGAAACAATTACCAAAGCATGAAGAACAATGAGACAATATGACACAGTATGTAGGCTATCAGCCATTGCATAAACCTCTCCAACTTGAGAGGAAAACCCACAAGAATTATTCTTCTTATAGAATCTTCAATTGACGAATTCCAAGATAGAGACCCTTAACCAAACACTCCTCCAAGGCGAAGTCAATCCTTGCCTCAACTCAAATCAATTTCTCCTTGATCTTGTTGCAATTCTCCTTCTTCCTTAATCCTCGGCCCTGCAACCCAAGTCTGAATATCCCAATTATCGACCTCTTGTAGTTAACTGCAATTTCCGCACATGTGACAGAATTAGGGCAACTTTAACCCTTTTCCTTCTTCGCTTGGTTTGTGCTAGTCTCTTTGTGACTTTGGCCTGCAAGATACTCTTTTCCCTTGACTTGTTTCGACCTCCTTGAGTTGATTGTACCTTTGATTTGTTGTAGTAGGATAAGCCCTAATCTCCTCACATGTGTGAACAAAATTAGCCCAAAACAGTTCCAAAATTACTTAACTCTTCCTTCCTTATTGATCTCCTCTTCTTCGCTTGATGTGAGACTCTTTCTTGCCCAATGATCGAACTTATGAGATCTTGCTTGAATGTCGTCCAAAGTGGTCGATTAGCCTTGTATATATAGGCTTCTTGTCACATCAAATAGGTCGACTTGTCATTGTCCCTTTGGCCAACTTGTCTTTTGAGAAGCTGACTTGTTGGATGCATTTTTACTTGGTCTTGGAGGGTTCCTTGACTCTGTTTTGGCTTAAATAATTTTCTTTTACAATATGTAACTTGCCCAAATGGGTCTTTCATACATGACAATGACTCATAAAACCTAGAAGTTCTCAATGGGAGCTTGACCTCTAAAATAAATTCTTCTTGAGCTTGAAACCCATGCCTCGAGAAAAAAATAACAAATTCATTTTTCTCATTACATCAAATACATAAAATCATGATTACTCACAGGATGAGTCCCACTGTGGCAATGATACATATCATTTTCAGACCTAGTTTATTCATTAAAAGCAAGAAAGATATAAGGTTTTGTCAATTAATGACTCAAGATTGTAATTTATGTTTCTTGAATATGCTAGTTAGTTTGTATGTTTTTCTTATAAATTTGCATCCCAATAATATCATGCATACATGTGGCTAGGCCTATAATAAACTTTGGACTTGGAAATTTCTCTAAGGGTGCCATGAGAGCCAATTAAAGCTAGTATGAAATGTAGAAATCAAGTGGGTGATATCTTTGACTTGATATATTAATGGTCTTTGTATTTTTACTCATTGATAATGATATTGAGACCATATAAGGTCAAAGGATAAATGTCACATACCTTTGGGTAAATCATGTAAGTTATTAACAAGTATGAAAATTACCATCGAGTCCTCACTAGGCTTGTGAACGTTTCTTATAAAACCTAAACAAGCATGTATTTTTAATTGTTTGTAAGTACTTTAAAGTTCTTGTGGAAAAGAACGGGCACTACTTCATACCAAAATACACATTTTCCTATACAACTGAAAACCTTAGTTGTGCATGCATCTTTTCCGAGTGAACAACCAATGAATGGGTTTTCTATGTTCCTAAATTTTATGGGTGGAAGGTGTTAATTGTTATATATATATATATATATATTTATTATTTATTATTTATTATTTATTATTATTATTTTAACACAAAAGATTTTGATTGACAACATCTAAAAACTTATTCCAATTTCTTATCTAATGATCTAAAAATGTGTCGTATGTTAGGATTTTGAGTTCGTTTAAGTTTGAGTTGGTGTTGACGTTTATATTTGCAAACCATTTTGATTTTCTTAGACTTCTGCCAATGATGTAATTAACAAAACGAAATCCTTGAGTAACTGGAATTTGAATGTAGCCAAATTGGTTTTCAAACTCACTATGTACATTTGTTTTCTAGGGACTCTCTCCCGTGGTTGAAGGTGTTCTTCGAAATGATTTGGAACGCTTTGCGTTATTTGCAAAAGATTATCAATTGAAGTCTTCAGCTAAATAAGTGCCTTAGTGTTCAATAAGTAATATTGTTCAAAATATTGATTTATGGAAACGATGCATGTATTTGAATGATTTTCTACTTGTAAATTGTTGTCTTTATTTTACAATTGTATCATAAGCTATATAATATAAAACATTAATTAGGAATAAACATTTTCATATTGAAATTGTTAGACTAGAGGCTTAACAAATCATGATTTGCTTGTATTCTAATTTTGCAATGAAAACATTGATGAAAATCAATCAACTAGAACTTGAATTATTATAATTCTAACATACCCTAGAAAAGGATACTTTTGAGAGCTAATTTGGCTTTAGTTGAAATAGTAAATGTTTTATTAACTACAAACCAATAGAGCACAATCTTTACATTTTGTTGAATTCTCGGTTAATTATTGAAAAGTTGTACAAATAGGTTCGAAGTTAAATTAGAAATTAATGATTGCCATGTAAAGTATTCATTTCATTACAATTTTACTTCTTGTTTACACTACCCAAATATGTGCACCTTACCTTCAACATTTTTTTGGTATGGAATAGTTCAATTTTATTAATTACTTTAATAACTCTATTCTAGTGCCTTGGTTTGTGAGCATCAAAACATAGGTACATGTGTTTTTTTCTCTATTTATTGTTAGAAATGGTGGATGTTTAGTTTTGTGGATGGTAAATATCAGAATAAGATATGGTTCCCTAAAAATTTTAGATGATCCAAGTGGATGTTAGTGGCCACCCATATATTCCACTTAGAGCCCCAACATTATTTCCGTTTAGTTTCCTATTTCAGTAGTTTTCTATATTTGGCATTTTTTTGGGTCTTGAACTTCCGAAGTCGTTTTGAGGTCCTGAACAATGTTTTTTTCGGGAAACAGGCGAACGCGAGGCCAACAACTCGGCGTTTGCAGTTGAAAGTTGTTGTTGACGAATAAACCTTTCTAATAGGCTATCGTGTACACCAAACATAGATCATATGCCAAAGTTATGACCCTAGGAAGTTATTGTTCCAACTAACTCTAGCAGGGCCCACAAGATTTTGGCGCTTCATCTCTAAGAGTTAGGTTTTTGGATATTTAGGGTTTTCCATTATTTCTTGATGATAAAAAGGCCCGAGAGCCTCATTGTAACTCAGTTTAGAAGGTATGTATCCTTCACATTTATTCTTAGAGATAAGCTACCATCATCAGAGCTAGTTTGTTTCCTTCCCGCACGTAAACTGTTTTCAACAGTTGTTATTTATTAATTGAACTTGTGTTTTTGTTTAAATTTGTATTTCATTCTGTTCCTTCATAAATACGAATCAGTTGTATCATAGTGGTTTTCTCTTTCTGTGTCTTTTTGTGTATGTCCCCAAATGGGGTCAGAGTATAAGGGGTTGGGACTTGAGCTAGTTGAACCCTTGCAAGACCGGCCTCACTGACCCTGATGACCTCCCATGGTTGAAGAAAATAAAGACGAGGAAGCAAGAAATCCCTTGAAATTGTTGATCAAAGAGGCCTTCGAGCGACAAAGCTTCTAGATGATGGATAATTTTTACAAGATCCTTCAACGGGTATCAGGGTGAAGCATCTTCATCCAACAGTCACTTTGGAGGTGCCACCCCATTTATGGTACAAGTTAACTTTGACATTTCTATATTTGAAGGTCAAATAGAAGAAAATTCTCTAGATAGATGGTTAAATCTGTTGGATGGATATTTTTCGGTCCATAATTTTTTTGGTAGGGAAAACATTAATTTTGGACTCCTCAAAGTAGCCCCCCATGTTAAGGACTAGTGGGAAAATTACTGTGAGCAGAGGGACGAGGAGGAACCCTTACTACTTTCAGTTGCACCCTCTTGGAATTCTTTCTGAGATGTCATCAAGGAACAATATTACCTTGTCGGGAGCTATGAAGATAAGTACATAAAATTGACCACACTACAACAGGAAAGGGACCAAGACGTGTTGGATTTCACAATTTTTTTTCATACCCTACACACGAAGTTGGGTATCAAGGATTTTGAGCGGCACCTGGTACTCAAGTACCGTGATTATCTGCAAAAATACATGCAGGCAGAAATTGATTTCCTAGACATCTCCTTACTTGACGTAGCGTATTGATATGTTGTCAAGATCAAGTAGAAATTCAAACTGAAGAAGTGAGACTTTAGATCTGTGAATTGAAGTAGGGAAAAGGCACCTCCAAATTGTATAATAAAGGATAGAGCCAAGGTGGAGTGATTCATGGCAACCCATCAAAGCCACAAGCCAAAAATATCAATGTGAAGACGAAGGACGCATGAAAGTGGTGAGTTAAATAAGAGCCCCACGCACAACAAAAATAGTGTCGCACCAAGAAGTCACTAGTGGCTAAGCTAAAACCTTCAGAGTCAGATGCATGTTTTGTCTCTAAGCCAAAACCTGACAAGGGGAATCACAAGGGGATGCTGATTATTAATGCAAAACCCAGTGGCATCATTTCCACCACCAAGGTCCATAAGATTGAGCCCGAAGATCCAGAGGAGGGGGAGCATCTCTTCCACTCACAAATGTGGGTGAAGGGTTCTCCGTTGTAGTTCATTGTCGGTAGTGGGAGCTAAAAGAACCTCATCTCAACAAATGTTGTTAAGTGGTTGGGCCTGCTGACCACACCACACCTGCAGCCACACACCATCAGGTGGCTCCATCAAAGACGAGATATTTGTGTTAGCTAGCAATGTCGCCTTCCCTACAACATCAAGCCCTTCACAGACGACGTACTATGTGATGTTGCTCCTCTAGAAGTTTGTGATGTTTTGTTAGTCCAACCATACTTATGGAAGTGTCATGTTTTGTACGAGTTAAAACTTCAAACTCTTATTATTACTTTGGGTAGAAAACTATACAAGATACTGGAGGTAGCCCCACCTACCGCTATTTCTTTGATCTCTACTAAGCAATGTTGTAAAATCATCTCCCAGACCGAGAAAAATGTTTTCTTTCTGATTCGCTCTTAAAGTAAAGGGAAGATTATGGCCACATCCATGGCCCCCAAAAAGGGTTCCTCCGCACAAAAGAGCCAAGTTGATAAGGTCATGGAAGAGTACAAGGTCATCTTCTCCTCACCCACAGGGGTACCTTTGCACTATCAGGTCAAGCATTCGATGGATATGACTCCCGGAGCACCTCTATCCAATGGGACAATATATTGTCGCTCTCTTCTGGAAAAAGGGGAAATCAAGTGACATATCCAAGACTTGCTACAAAAAGGGCACATCCGGCCAAGTTCCTCACCTTGTGGGAGCCCAATTCTACTCGTACATAAGAAGGATGGGACCTATAGGTGCTAGGTTGATTATTAGGCACTGAATAAAATCACTATCAGGAATCGGTATCTGATCCCATGGATTGATGACCTTCTTGATCGGCTCGAGGGGCCCAAGTACTTCAACAAGATTGATTTGAAGTCTAGCTATCACCAAGTTCCAATAAAACCCATAGACGTATGGAAGATTGCCTTCAAATCCAAGGAGGGCCCTTTTGAGTGGTTGGTCATGCCCTTCGGGTTAACAAATGCCCCTGTAACTTTTATGAGGTTGATGGATGACATCTTGCGTTCTTTCACCAACTTGTTTGTGGTTGTATATTTCAATGACACCCCCATCTTCAACAAGAGTTGGGCAGAGTACTTGCAACATATTTGGCAGGTCGTTCAAATGTTGTGGTAGCACAAACTATGTGCTAACTTGGAGAAATGATCCTTTGGCATGAACCAAGTTTAACATTTGTTTTACATCATTGATGAACAAGGCGTGCATGTGGATCCCAACATTTTGGGCCTTGCAAATTTCTATCGAAGTTACCAAAGGCGAAGTGAAAACAAAGTTTTTTTTGGTCCAAATCCCAACAGAAGGCATTCGTTGAGTTGAAACACCACCTTTTCTATGCGCCAATACTCACATTTCCATACATGCAACATCCATTTGAAATTGAGACAAATGCCTCCAACTATGCTATTGGTGCAGTGCTCACCCAATAAGGGCATCCAGTGGCCTATCATAGTGAAACAATTTCCGATACAACTTGGAAATACCCTACCTATGATAAGGAGATGTATTCCATTGTGCAAGCTTGTCGGCAGTGGAAACATTACATTTTGGAGAAGGAGACGATCATCCACACAGATCGACTACCTTTGTAGTTTATATAGACATAAGGGAAGTTGTAGAACGATCACCATAAGAAATGGCCCACATATCTGCAACAATTTCATTTGAATATTAAATACAAGAAGGACAACACCAATAACGTTGTTGATTGCCTTAGTCAGGCCCTAGTTGTGGCACTGACCATTGTTCTAAACTCTTGTGGGCACACGAGTTTTGGATGGTCGTAGTTGTACAAAAGTGATCTAGACTTCACCACCACATACTGGATGTTGATGGATGGCAAGAAAGTACCATACTTCCACCTATAGGACATATTGTTATGCTACCTGGGGCACCTTTGTGTTCCTTCAAGCAAGCGTGCCAAGCTGATTTGGGAGGTGCACTACAGTTGGGTCAGAGGACATTTTGGTTTGGAAAAAATAGTGGTAGTATTGTAGAAGTATTTTTATTGGCCAAAAATCTGACATGATGTTGGAAGATATATCAAATCTTGCACTGCCTATGCCATTGCGAAGCCAACCATTAAGAAGTAGGGTCTATACACTCCTGTTCCTACTACTAGCTAGCCTTCTTGGGAATCCATCTCCATGGATTATATGTCTAACCTTTCTTCTACCAAGCATGGTAATGATTGTGTTTTTGTGGTCGTTAATAGGTTTTATAAGATGGCTATATTGGCTTCTTGTAAGAAAGTATCATAGCAGAAGACATTGCCAAACTCTTCTTTGAACGAATGTGGGTACATTTTGTGACCCCATAGACCATTATCTTAGATTGGGACAACAGGTTCTTGAGCACATTATGATCGAGCCTCTGGTCATTGTTGGACACCAAGCTCACAAACTAGACTACATTCCATTCCTAGAGTGATGGCTAGACAAAAGTCGTCAACAGGATGATAGTGCACATACTAAACATGTACAAATCCAAGCATCCGCAAACTATTAATTTGGCAACTCACTAAAAAATTCCAATCATGGAACTAGCTCCTCTTTTCTAGAGGACCAAAATTTACCTATGAAGTGCTTCATTTAGACAAGGGAAAGTGTATTTTTGAAGTGAAGCCCACATGTGCACAAAAGGATAGGTCAACCCTAAAAGGAAACCAGACACCCTTGGAAGCATATAAATACAAGTCAATAGACCTTCATTTGGACATTATCATCAAACATCTTCTTCTTCTCTTTTGTTTGGATTGGTTCACACGGGTCTAAAGTGAGTTCATGGAATTTGGTTCGTACAAGTCCGAAATTGCAGGGTCCAAAGTTCGCATGTGTAATTATGGTTTTTGGATTCCAACCGTAGGTTTGACACATGAATTTTTCATTCGCAACTGCATGCATCCAAGCCTATCTGTGTGGTTAGAAAGCTTCAACCGCACGCATGAATCTCCCTCTATGCAGCTAAGGCTAGGGTTTCATTTTTACAGGTGACCGCAGTTGACCACAGTTGACCGCAATTTGGGAAAGTTGATTCTTATCAGTCTTGTTTATGTGATCATATTTATGGATATTGTTTGGTGGAATTCTTGATGGATAGTTTTGTATTGGCTCATTGTACTCTTTGATGAACATTTCATGACAATCTAATAGAAGATGAATTTCAAAGGGTTTTCCCCCTTGTGGGCTTTTTTCCTTGGCCGTTGACCAAATCAATGTCTCTTAACAACGTAAACTTTCAAATGGGAACAAAAACGAGTACATGTTTTCTTTAGGTAGCAAAAAATCGTCTGATTTTGAAAGTGTTGATTCAGAATACTTTAATTTTTTTTAGCATGTTTTTTACACATTAAATTTTCTTATGTTCCAAGTATAAACATTATTTTTAAAATGTTAGTGATTTTTATGTTGATTTTGAAAAGTGCTCATGCCAGCATCATCCCCTTTTTTTAGACAACTTATTTTTTACTTTAAATTTTCTAATGTATTAAATGCTAATAATTATTTTCTAAATTTAACAATTTTTGAAGTACTCGTCTTCTTCCTCTCCACTTACATATTTTTTTAAGTGTTTTTTCAGGTATTTTTTGTTTTTGTTTTTCTCTTCATTTTTTTTTTGTAGTGAGATATTTGATTTTTTGCAGTGTTAAAAAAAAATGTTAAAATTTTAAAGTTTTGATCTTCTATCTAATTATATATTGTTAAATAATATTTTATTGCACATGAAATAATTGTCACTTAAAAAAAAAGAATTTTTAACAATTTACATAAAAATACACATTTTAAATATAGATATAACTAAAAAATGCACATTTTGAGTCATTTTTTGCTAAAAGTGACATGCCAATTAAACCATTTTTATAGGAAAAAAATTAACAAAAAAAGTATAAAAATGAGCAATTTTTATGAATTTTATGTCAAAAATTAATAATAATAACAATTTTTTCCAAAAATTAAATGATTCACATAAAAAATGAAGTGAAATCACATTATAAAAATACTTAACATATAATAACAACAATTGAATACTTATTATTCTCATAAAATGTCAAAGTCAAAACATTACAAGTATAACTTAATAATTATTACAAAAAATGAGCTTCATTTGGAAGCTTAACTAAAATTTAATCAATAATATCACGTAACCCAAACTCTTCATCTTCAAGAGTTTAATTATTGTCTTCTTCCACAATATTTTCATTATTGGCTTCAGTTTGATCATTTTCCTCTTACGATGGATCTTTGATTTTTGCTAATGTCCCAAAGTATGATTTTCCAATCATTCCATCTAATGGTGGTTGAGGTTCCTTTGTTTTTTTTTGCCACACAGGATTCATTAAAATCCCCTTTCCTCAAACTAACTTCTTGCATTGCATTTGGAAGAAAGTGAAGGGCATTAATTCTTTGGTGAATAAATTTGCATTGTACTGGGTCTTTCTCAATGGAAATGCAGTTTCTTCCTTTTTGTAAGCAACATGCTAGTGTTGCACTTAATTATCAAGTACAAAAGAAAAAAATTAGTAAAATTAAAAAAGAAAATAGTGAAATTCATTTTTATATAAAAAAGTTTAAATGAGCCTGAAAATAATTCCAAAACCCAATCTCGTTCATTTGAACATAAATCTAAAAGATAGTTAATCAATGACTGTGGTTTTTGATATATGTTAACTATGTCTCTTTTTGCTTCTTTATCTTCATATGTTAGTTTTTTTACAACAACATCATATACCAATACTTGGCTATGACTCTTTCCATCTACTTGATTGAAAAGAATAGACTTATAGCTATCATCATTTGTCCAACTTTCAATATGAATGAACTCGCACTCACTTATAATTGGTTGATTACCGCAACAAATAAGATTTGACTTTTTCCTGTAACATGAAATAGTAAAAGTTCAATTAACTTGTACGTAAATGATTTTTTAACATTAATCAAACATACAATTTCAACGTCTTACCATGTAAGTTGCATCATTGTCTTTGATTTTCCCTTGAAGCTTGATAATAACAACCCCAATTGTGTGTCTTAATGAAATGTCACAAATCTCCAAAATGGTGATGTTGTGACTTCTAGAAATCCCGCAACCACTTTACTAAAAGCTTGATAAGTATAAGGGTCACTATCATATTTAATGTTTGAGATATTGAAACCATGAGGAATATCTGTAATAACTAGGGAATAATCCATTTTAGGTATGAGTTTTGCAATGTCTTCACAATCACCTGATATTATTTGATATTGGATATTGTGGAGCCCATTCCAAATGAAATGATTAAAACTGGGATCAAGTTCAACATCACTAAGACATTGTTTTCTCATCTTTTCATTTTATTTTTTTCAATAAAGCTTCTAAAACTATCTGGTGCACCATTTACATCTTTCTTTATCTTTAATGAAATAAACAAATATATGTATAGGTTATAAAATAAAAATAATATACATATAAATAGAAATGAATGTATAAATCAACATACCTTTTTAAATGCAAGATAAAAAATCTTTTAGCACTGATGTAGAACTTGAATCTGGGTAGTTACGTACAGGATCATCCCAATATCTTCATTCATCAATTTAACCATTTGTTCTTGTATTATCATATAAACCTTGTGACTGAATAAATAAAGTAAACAATGTTAATATAGTGATATGTATAGCAAATACTACCAAAAATAATATATTATGTTTAACATAAAATTATAATCCAGAAATAAATAAAAATAACAAACTTAGTTTAGAATTTCCTCAGACATTTCTTTCATTGATAATTCTTCTAACTTTACATGAGATAATATTGTTTTGAAAAGTTTTTCATCCTTCACTCCTTGCATTGATCTCCAAGGTGTGATAGTCATATCTTCTAGAAGGAGCTTCATTTTAGGACTTGATTTACTGTTGGCACATATCAATGGTTTAGAATTTTTGACCTTCTGACGTTTTATGCTAATGTTCTCAACAACTCAAAAGTCTGATCAATCAATCCCCGTATCTCTCCAATTTTAAATGCCATCTGGAAAATGTTATCCATACTTCTGAATATTTCAAAATTTACTTTGCCACCTTTTGAATTTATTTTTTCTTCAATTTGATAATCGTTTTCCATACAACATTCCGTCTGAAATGCATGATCAACCTTTGTCTTATCCCCACCACATTTTTCTTCAAATTCACTACGAATAAATTAGACCCTTTGGATGAAAGTCATAGCATCCTATACTCATTATCTGAATTATGATCCCATGCCAATAACTTTGCTTCTGTATTTGTTAAACCAGCATAAATGATAGATTTTATTATTTCAAAATGCAGGTTATTGGGATATTCCTCCATCAATTTCCTTTGAGCTTCTACAGAATGGTTGCCCCCAAGTACATAATATTTGTATTCAAAACATTTTGACTTTTCAAATGCTTCTTTGTTACGAACATGAATTGGATCAATAAGAACATAATCAACCACATGTACAAAAGGGTTGTACCTCATCAATCTTTCCAAATTGTGAACATGCAAGTGGTGTGACTTTCTAATTTGATATTTGAACTATACTTCATCTGGCTTGTAGCCTTGAATGAAATTAAGTTGAAATGACCGACCACCCTCAATTAAATTTTTCTTCATTAAATGATGTCAAATGACATTTTGTTTTGTTTTAATAACGTCGTCCTTTAAATCAGCTCCTGGTGTATTGATTTCCTTGCTTCCTTTTGAGTTTTCACTAGGACCTTCACTGCTGTCCATGATTTTTTCAGAATGAGAAGTTTTTTGTTTCTCCCTCCTATTGGTTATGATATTTTCTTCAATTGAAACAATCTCCTTGTTATCACTCTGCCAGATCTCCAAGGCTGAAATAGAGATCCCAACAGAGGTAACCACAGACTAACCTTTTAACTTTTAACTTGGTATCTAGCTCTACCAAGTCAGAGAGGGCTCTCTCCACAAGAATCACAACCAAGAGAGCTAAATGAAAAGTTTTTAGGCTAGTTATGAATTCAGGGGTTTTGATAATTGATTTTGATCGGGCTGCTGGATGAAAGTATGGTCAAGGGAGCTAGGTCAGGGAAAATGAGATAGGGATGCAGAGATTTAATGGGGCAAGGTAGGCATAAGGCTTAACGCTTACTATGATTATGATGAGATGGTTTTCAGATTGATGAGGAGTTAGGAAGACAATGGGAGATGTATTCCTCCTAAATAGAGAAAAATGGACAAATTATGATAACTTCCCCTAAACAGAGCATGAGCAAGCATGTGTTGTGTTCTTCCTATCAACTTGAAAGAGATCATACAACAAAGATGTAATGAACATGAAGACAACACATTTTAACGTATGAAACTGAAGGAAAAACAATGATAAACATCATACCACATGTATCCTAAAAAATAGCTGCAACTCTTCTTTATTAACTGGACAAACAGAGTACAATAGTCATTGATCAATAGATTAGCATCCAAAATGATTCCAACCCTTGCTAAGAGTGAAGAAAGGGACTAAATAGACATCAAAACAACATTCACTCATCCTTAGGGATCGAATCCATGAGGTGAGGAAGAGATCCACAAAATACTGAACTGAAAGCTGGAGTGTAGGGAGCTCTAAGTGACTCCTCCCTAATTACATTCAAACTGGTTCATTTGACTTAATGACAACTTTTACCTGATAAATCTACCCCTAGGTAACTTATCCATAACATAATTACATTTACCATCCTCATTTACATAGGTAGAAACATCGATTTATGAGATAAAGTCAAAATTATAGTGACATTTCAAAAAAAAATCAGCAAATGGTCAAGGGCACCCTCCCTATTCAAGGTTGATTTTGACTGACTTGTAAGTGTCTAAATGGGCTCCAACATAAATTGTTGGAAAGCCCTTCAAGTCTAGTTTTGAGATTTTCCTTCAGTTTCCAAAATGAAGGTCATTTCCCCCCTCAAAACTTCAATCTCCCAAGACTGCTCTGTGCGCAGCGCCTAGGCCAAAATAAGGGCAGAAACATGATTTTTAGGGTGTTTTTTGCCCTTTTCACTGACCAGTTTGCATAAAAAACCTTAGCAAATGTACAAGGTGCATGTCTTCATCATTTTGAATCCAATGGCGGTCTCTGTTTGGCCATTGGATGCCTCAAAAGAGTGCGCAACGCCTAGGGTGTTGCACATAAGACAGTAAAACTGTGTAAAAATTCTGAATTTTCTGGAAAAATTAGCCTCCAATATGGAGCAATATCTCACTAACCATGAGGTTTTTTTGCAAAAATGAGAGAGGTTTTTGTTATTTGGCATGTTGTAAGCAAAAACCTCCTTCAGTTTCTCAAAATTCATTTTTGTTTGGCCACAATCTTCTTTGCAAAAAGGTGTCTCAAACAGGATTTTGCAAAGGCAGAAAAATAGGTTGTGAAGATGTGAATGGATTTCTCATTCTGTAATACCTGTGTAAAAAGTGAGATAGGTTTTTTTACTTTGATATATTAGGAACAAAAACCTCCTACAGTTTCCAAAAATTCATTTTTGTTTGACCACAATATGTTTTGCAAAAAGGTGACAAAACAAGACATTTCTGGAAAATGTGCCTTCAAAGAGTTTTTCAAAATTTCCCAAATTTTCTTCAAATTGCCTCAAAATTGCTTCAGACTTACTTCATGGAGACTTGATATGGTATACCATGCTATCATGGATGCATCAATGATCAAATCCAACTTACCCTTCTCTTTATGCTTGATTAGGGTTTGTAGTTTTGGACCAATTCACATAAATCAAAACATCCCATATGTTTAAAACAAGTGACTGCCATGGGTGAGGCCATTAGTTCTTTGGTGTTTGTAGGTTCAAGTCTGAGGATCCTCCCTCCTTTGTGTCGCCTCCTCTCTTCCCTTTCTTCTTCCTCACTGAATTCTCTCTTTTCTTCTCCCATAATGTCTTGGCTAGAAACCCTAGGGAAGTGTGATGATGGTGGAAAGTGGTCTTAGGAATGAGGAATGGGAAATGGAAATTGAGGGAGATGATGCTAGGGATTTATGAAATGGGAAAGGGGACAGGGAGTAGTGATATGGTGATATTTTAGGATGGGGAAATTGTTTACAAGTTTGGGGTTAGGAGCCTAGGTAGTTGTAGCACCTAGGGCTTTAAGGTATTGGGAAAAAGGTTTAGGGAAAGGGATTTTGTAGTACAGGGGTTTAGGAATGGGTATTTGCAATGTAGGAAAGGTATGAAGGTGTAGGGAGATGCAATTTAGGGAATTCAAGAGTGCAATGAGAAATACTAGCGTCTTAAAATGATTTAAACACCAAATTCTAAAACAAATTTCACAACACCCAACAAATGAACTTGATGGAGAGGATAATTGATGGAATTAGCTTTCACTCATTTGCAATTTGAATGAGTTTCTAGCTTTTCTGATCAAGTGTGCCCTCACAGAAGCAAGTGCGCCCTCACAGAAGCATGTGCGCAATGCATTTTTGCAGACCACTTTTGGAGGTCTTCTCGATGTCCAAATTGGGCCCATGATAGCTTGTTGGAAATATTATCCTATCTAATTTCCAAATATACCTTTAGTTTGCAGAATAGACTTGATTTGACCTGTCAAAAATTGATTTTCCCAGATTGGTCAAAAAGTGCAGAATGAGGGTGCAAAAATGCAGTGTGTTGTTGCAGGAAACTTTTGGAGGCCTTCCTCAACTCCAAATTGAGCTCAAGATAGTTCATTGGAAAGCTCTCTCTGTCTAGTTATCATTTGACTCATCAAGAAAGCTATTTGGACACTCTAGCTAGGAGAAAAATGGATTTTCCCAAGGTCACTCCAGAAGTGCAGAAAACCTCTTGTAGCACCTGTATTTTTGACATTTCCCCAAACCATGATACCAGTGTAAAAATTGGAGTTTTTTCTTTTTTGACCTATGAGGGACCAAAACCTCTCTTACTTTTATCAAATTCATCTCTGTTTGGTCATAAACATACTTTGAAGGAAAACTGGCCCTTTGAGTGACAAATGATTTGACTCTTGGAGTGACTTCTTGAAAAATGATGGAGACATGATGTTTATGAGCTGAAATGACCTCATACTTACTGATATGACCTACCTTATGCCTCCTCTACTCATATGTCTCTGATTTCATAGCAAACCTTACCTCAGTGGGAGAGGAAATTAGGGTTTAGTGCTTGTGGAAAATGATGATGTGGGCACCCTTGGGAAAAGACAACTCCCTTTTACATTTTATCAATTGATGAAATAAAAATTCTTGCACTTTGACATGTGCTTGTTTGGCATGTGGAACTGAGTTGGCACACGTGATCTGGCGCTCTGTGGAGATCCCAGTCTTGCCAATTCCCATGTCTATCCGAGGAGGAGATATAGTGTAAACTGGTGATGCCTGCATGGATCAACCACTCTCGCAGCTCTTTTGTTTCTTCGTTAATGCAGAGAGGGTCGTGGCCTGTCATGTGGTCTTCCCACAACTTCGTTCTCTTTCCATTTCCTGGGATGCGATATATAGATTTTTATAAAAAATTAAGCTTTTACGACAGAGATTTCATACCTGTGTGTCGGTCTCTGTGTTTTCTGCTAGCAGTGATCTGAGAGGGGTTCCATGCGTATACTTTATTCTTAGAAGTTTGTTGACAAGGTGCTTTGGATCGGTATGCATTTTCCATAGAATTTTGCATCCCAAGGCGATATTAGCGAGGGAAGGATCACAAATCTGTAAGCCTCTGTCCTCAGTTGGTCGTTTCACGAGCTCCTAGTTTGCCAAATGAACTTTTTTGTTGATTTCCTTTTCCTTCTTGCCAAAGGAATCTGCGCAAAAGCTTGGAGATCTGATCCATGATGTTTTTTTGGAGCCAAGAGGAAGGAAGCGTGGTAGATTGGGAGTGCAGACAACATAGATTTAATGAGGATTAATTTTCCTCCTTTGGTGAGCCAATGTCCTCCCCAGGAGCCATTTTTGGACTTGATTTTGCTGATAATTTCTGCACACAGAGATATTTTGTTGACCCCAATTGTTAAAGGCAATCCCAGGTACTTTATTTTCTCCCATTGGGCAAATCCAACGAAGTGAAGGAGCTGCGCAATGCGGGTAAGTTCATGTTGCTCCACATTCTATCCATACATTGTGCTTTTTCTTTCATTAATTAGTGCTTTGGTGACTCTGCAGTAGCTTTTGAGAACAGAGTCGAAGGCTTTTTCAATTCTAGTAGAGGCTCCTCCGAGAAGAAGAGAATCGTCAACAAAGAGGGCGTGGTTTATGGGGTCCAAGCCGTTTGACATTATTATGCTAGGGAGAGCCCCATCATTCCTCTCCACAATGAGATTTCTGCTAAGGGTGTCTGTCATTGTTAGGTCCCTATATTATTAGTATAGTCCCTTATTGTTGTTAGTGTAACCCCCTTATTGTTATTATTGTACCCTTGTAACCCCCATTTTGTTATTATTGTGCCCTTAAATTATTATTGTTAGGTCGGCTAGGATTACTTTGTGGCCCACTAGGATTACATTATGGCCACATGGACTCCTATATATAGAAAGGAGGTTTTGTAAATTGTATCATCCAAGAATTGTTCATTTATGTAATGTATTGGAGGTTTCCCCCTCGAAGTGGCTCATTTCTAAGGCGTTGATATCTCTTTTCCTCTATTTTTGGAGCTGGTTACACAACATTTGGTATCAGAGCTTTGGGATTCTAGGGTTTCGCTGCTCCAAACAGGTCATCGTGGCATTTTCGCTATAACTTTTTTCTACGAAGCTTCAGAAGCTGAAATTTCTAGGGTGCGAAGCTGAAATCTTGAGGAAGGTTGTCTAAAGATTTCAGATCTTGGTTCGCAATATTTGAGGAGATATCATCTGTGGAAGTTAGGTATTTTTTCAGGCTCATAAACAGGTCATCGTGGAAATTGCGCTATAAATTTTTTTGTACGAAGTTTCAGAGTCTGAAATTCATATGGTGCGAAGATGAAATCCTGAGGAAATTCGTCAAAAAATTTCAGAGCTTGGTTCGCAATATTTTTGGAGATATGATCTGTGGAAGGTAGTGCTTTTTCAGGCTCCTGAATTTCATCTCAAAGAGGTGATCGTGGGAAAAGTTCAATAACTCTCTCTCTCGGCATCGGATTGAGGCTGGAAAGTGGTCGCAAGTATTGGGACCGAAGTTTCTCAAGCACACCTGCAGAGGACAAAGGACCTAAATGTGCTGGACATGTGGCAAGTCCTATCTTCCCGCTCTTCACCAACCATCTAATTAGGTCATTGTGGGAGATTGGACACAAATTTGTCCTGGAGAATCCAAATCAGGTCAGACCTATGGCATTCGAAAGATAATTCAGAGGGCTACGTTGATACCAAAATTCAAATATTGAAGTGTTGCAATCATAGAGATAATCCAATTTCAATATCGAGTTCCTTAAAAGCAAGAAAAAGGTGTGTATATTTTTTTTCTTTCCAAATTGCATGAGTCTTCTTGAAGAATCAATTTGAATTGATTCCAAGGGCATATTGTAGAATATATAGCAGTATTGGGTTCTAAAAGATGCCTCGTAAAAATAATTCAACACCCATTAAGCCTTCAGAAGGCTCTACCATGACTCATGAAGATGAAGAATTGCAACATGATCTATCAAAATTACAAGAGCAAGTGCAACAAATTTCACTCGCAAAGAGCAACAAAAAATGAAATGGAAGTTTTGAAGAAAGGCATGGAAGTGAAGATGGACGGTTTGAAGAAAGGCATGGAAGCTAAGATGGATGGCATGGAAGCTAAGATGGATGGCATGGAAGTGGGCATGGAAGCTAAGATGGATGATCTAAAAGCATACATGGAAGGCTTGATGACAAGCTTAAAACAAGAAATGATTCCTAATGGCAGAAATATAGTAGAAGAACCTCATGATGAGAACAAAATAAATGTTAATCGTGATTTCATAAACTCTAATGTTGGCGGAAAGAACCACCATATTCCAAAAATGGATATGAGGAAGTTTGATGGAAAGGATCCTGTAACATGGATACTACAGATGGAGCAATATTTTGATCTCCATAACGTGCAAAACACACAAAAGGTACGCATTGCAACTATACATTTAGAACAAAATACATTTGTATGGTATCGATGGCTTTGCTCCCGTAAAAAAATTGTCACTTGGTCAATTTTTATGGAGGAAATGATAGCACATTATGAGGATACAAAGAGCAACACTTTCTTTAGCCAATTGATAAATCTCAAACAAAAGGCTTTAGTGGGGCAGCACATTGAGGACTTCCAAAAATTGAATATAAGGGTAACTGATATTCCAGAGGAACACAGGATTGATCTCTTCATAGGCACTCTAAAGGATAACATCCAACATGAAGTTCGTGTTTTGGAACCTGATTCATTGGAGAAGGCATTCAGGTTGGCAAGAAAGTTGAATGTAAAATTATGGCGACAAGGAAGCCTACCACTCAATTCTATAAAGAAGGAAGTGTTGCTACGCCTAGATTTCCACAACCTACAAGGTTGACACCACAACAATTGGAAGAAAAAAGAGCAAAAGGGCTTTGCTACAGTTGTGATAGAAAATACACTAAAGGTCATAAGTGTGCTGAGAAGAAATTATTTTACATAGATTGTGAAGAGGAAGAGGACAATGAACAAGAAGAGGATATACACCAGGAACCAGCCCTAGAAGACAAAGAAATGAGTCCTACCATATCGTGTAATGCATTGGCAGGAATTACCACTCCTCAAACTCTCAAGATAGAAGGACATATCAAGAAGAAAAAGGTAATAGTGTTGATTGATTCAGTAGCACCCATAATTTTATTCATTGTAAGGTAGCCAAGGAATTAAATTGTTTCCTATACCCAGCACCAGAATGTCAAGTGATGGTTGCAAATGGAGGAACTATAAATTGCTCTGGGAAATGCCATAATATCAAGCTAACAATGGGGGAATATGTATTGACTAGTCCAATGCTTTCCATTCCTATGGGAGGTGCTGATGTTGTACTAGGAGTACAATGGTTACAATCTTTGGGGACGGTAGCTTTTAATTTTCAAGAACTTTTCTTGAAATTTTTTTCAGAAGGAAAGGAAGTCGAATTACGGGTATTGAAGGGAAGCCAGGAAGGATAATAAGCTCTAATGTCATGACAAAGCTTCTAAAGAAAGAACAACGAGGCGTAATTGCACAATTATGCTCACTAGAAGTTCCGACATCAAAATCATCTATTTCTGCAGATCTCCAACAAGTCTTGGACAATCATTCCAAGGTGTTTGAAACTCCCAAAGGAATCCCGCCTATTCGTGATCATGATCATGCTATTCATTTGATTCCAGGAAGTGTTCCTCCAAACATCAGGCCTTATAGATATCCTTACTTCCAAAAGAGCGAAATTGAACGTATGATTGCAGAAATGTTAAAGGCGGGTATAATTCAACCTAGTCAAAGTTCTTTCTCTGCTCCCGTAGTATTGGTACACAAGAAGGATGGATCAAGGCCAATGTGTCCAGGTTATAGGGAGCTCAATAAGCTCACCATTAAAGATAAATTTCCCATTCCTGTGATTGATGAATTATTGGATGAATTACATGGAGCAATTTATTTTACCAAGTTGGATCTTCGTTCAGGATATCATCAAATTAGAATGAAGATCGAAGATATTCCAAAAAAAACATTTCGAACTCATGAGGGTCATTATGAATTTTTGGTCATGCCTTTTGGCCTTACCAATGCACCTTCTACATTTCAAGGGTTGATGAATTCCATTTTCAAACCCTTCCTTAGAAAATTTGTGCTAGTATTTTTGATGATATACTAATCTACAGCAGGTCTTGAAAGGATCATGTTCAACATGTTGACAGGGTGCTCAAACTATTGCAGGAGAAACAATTATATGCAAAAACATCCAAATGTTTCTTTGGAGTACAAGAGGTGGAATATCTGGGTCATATTGTATCTCACGAAGGTGTTAAAGTAGACCCTAACAAAATTAAAGCCATTAAGGAATGGAAAGTTCCCACAACCATAAAGCAGTTGCGAGGATTTCTCGGGTTAACAGGGTATTATCGCAAGTTTGTTAAGAATTATGAGAATAGCAGCACCTCTAACAACATTATTGAAGAAAGATGCATTTTCATGGACTCCTGAAGCAACTAAGGCCTTTGAACGTCTTAAAGAGGCAATGTGCCTAGCACCGGTCTTAGCTACACCAGACTTTACAAAAACCTTTATTGTGGAATGTGATGGCTCAGGAAATGGAATTGGTGCAGTTTTAATGCAGGAAGGAAGACCCATTGCTTTTGAAAGTCGTCCAATCAAAGGAAAGTATTTACAGAAACCTATTTATGAGAAGGAAATGTTAGCAATACCGCATGCACTAAAGAAATGGCGAACTTACCTAATGGGAAGACACTTCAAGGTAAAAACTGATCATGATAGTCTTAAACACTTTTTGGAACAAAGACTATCTTCACAAGAGCAGCAAAAATGGGTCACAAAGATGTTGGGTTATGACTTTGAAATAATCTACAAAAAAGGAAAGCTTAATGTTGTTGCAGATGCACTCTCTAGAAAGAATGAAGAGGTGGAAGCATTGCTTTGTGCCATTTCTATTATCCAACCAGATTGGATAACCGAAGCAAGAGATGAATGGAAGAAGGACAAAGATGTATGGACACTCATTCAAAAGTTGCAGCAAGATCCTAGTACATCTGATACATTTAGTTGGAAAATGATTCCTTATGGTACAAAGATCGCTTATATCTTTGTAAGAATTCCCAACTAAAACAAAAGATTCTTCTGGAATTGCACACTTCTCCTTTAGGAGGACACTCAGGATTTTTAAAAACTTACCATAGGGTGAAGAAAGAATTTTTTTGGGATGGCCATAAATCTGATATTCAAAATTTTGTGGCAGAATGTTTGGTTTGCCAACAAAATAAAGTGGAAACAATTAAGACCCCAGGACTTCTACAACCTTTATCCATTCCAAGTCAATGTTGGGAGGAGATTTCAATGGATTTTATCACAGGTTTACCTAAGTCCTAAGGAAAGAGTGTCATCATGGTGGTAGTTGATAGACTTACCAAGTATGCACACTTTTGTGCATTATCTCATCCATTTAAAGCAAGTACAGTTGCTACTACATTTGTGGACAAAATTCAAAAGCTACATGGAAGCCCAAGGGTTATTGTGAGCGACAGAGATCCCATTTTTACCGGAAATTTTTGGACGGAGTTATTTTCTTGTTTGGGTACTCAATTAGCTCATAGCTCATCTTATCATCCTCAATCTGATGGTCAAACTGAGATAGTAAATAAATGTTTGGAAGGATATCTTCGTTGTTTTGTATCCGATAAACAAACACAATGGGTCAAGTGGTTACCTCTTGCTGAATGGTGGTATAACACTTCCTTCCATACTGCAGCAAAAATGACCCCATTTATGGCACTTTATGGATATCATCCACCATCCATCACATCATATTTAAGGGAAAATTCGAAGGTTCAAGCAGTTGAAGATCACATCGAGCATCAGCAAGAAGTTCTCCAACTCTTAAAGGATAACCTGAATTTGGCACAAAATCGAATGAAACAACAGGCAGATCAACATCGCAGTGAGAGAAGTTTTGATGTAGGAGATTGGGTATTTTTACGACTACAACCATACAAACAAATGTCCCTCAAGCAAGGTAAGAAGGATAATAAATTATCGCCAAAGTACTATGGTCCTTACAAGGTGTTGCAAAAGATTGGTACTATGGCATACAAATTGGAGCTTCCTGCTTCTTCGCGAGTACATCCAGTTTTCCATGTTTCATGCTTAAAGAATGTTATAGGTGAAAATCTTCCAGCTCAAACAATATTGCCAGAACTTGATGAGGAAGGAAAAATCATATTGGAACCTGAAGCGGTCACAGAAACAAGAACTCGACAACTAAGAAATCGATCAATTTCAGAGTATCTCATCAAGTGGAAGAACTTACCCACTGAAGATTCTACATGGGAGGATGAGAATTTTATACAGAAGCACCCAGAGTTACTCAAGCGTTGAGGACAACACTTTTTTGAAGGAGAGGGGCATGTTAGGTCCCTATATTACTAGTATAGTCCCTTATTGTTGTTAGTGTAACCCCCTTATTGTTATTATTGTACCCTTGTAACCCCCATTTTGTTATTGTGCCCTTAAATTATTATTGTTAGGTCGGCTAGGATTACATTGTGGCCCACTAGGATTACATTATGGCCCCATGGACTCCTATATATAGAAAGGAGGATTTGTAAATTGTATCATCCAAGAATTGTTCATTTATGTAATGTATTGGAGGTTTCCCCCTCGAAGTGGCTTATTTCTAAGGCGTTGATATCTCTTTTTCTTCTATTTTTGGAGCTGGTTACACAACCCATCGAGAATACAGTAGAGTGGGAGAGAGGACAACCTTGCCTCAATCATCTCTCGAGCTTGAAATGCGAGCAGGCTCGTCGACCAACGTATTCAACCTGCTATTTTTATGTGCAAGCTTTTAAAAGGTCGATAAACCGAGGGGAGATTCCAAAGGAGAGGAGGACTTCTCAGGAAGAAAAGAGAGATTGACCCTATCAAATGCATTAGCAATATCTAGTTTGATCAGCATCCCTTTCTCTTTTCGTTGCTTGTTGGAATGGATGGCTTCTTGCACTTGGATTACATTGTCCAGGATATGCCTACATTCGAAAAACCCCCCTTGGGAGCTGGAGATTAGTCTCCTGAGCAGAGGTTTGATTCTGTTTGCTAGGAGTTTGGCAAGAATTTTATGGGAGGCATTGAAAAGGGAGATGGGTCTGAACCTACCTAAGGTTTCAGGATTGACTTATTTCGGGATTAAGGCCATGAAGGTTGAGTTGATGCCTCCCCCTACTTTTTCTTTGCTCAGGAATCCTTTTATCATTTTCAGCAAGTCGGCTTTGATAATATATCCCAGCAAATTTTGTAGAAATGGATCGTGAATCCATCAGGGCTAGGGGCCTTGTCGGGTTCCATAGACTAGATGACTTTGATAATTTCTTCTTCTGAGAATGGTTTAGTGAGGGCGAGGTTTTCTTCTAGACCAACAAGATGGGGGATGTTTGAAAGAAGGTCTGATGTGTCCTCTTCGTTTCCATCTATCCCAGGGCCATAGAGTTTTTTGAAATGGCTTTCTGTTGCTGCTTTGATATGGTCAAACCCTTTACAAATTTGTCCCTCAGCTGTTGTGATTTCTGTGATGTGATTGCGGGAGAGGCGAGCTCTATATTGACGATGGAAGAAGGAGGTGTTCCGATCCCCTACCTTCAGCCACAGGCTGCGATATTTGATTCTCCAATATTCTTCTTCCATGCAAGAGGATCAATAGGAGGAACTTTAAGCTTTCACCTCTTTGTCAAGCACCTCAGAGGTGATATTTTTGCTTTCCATTTCCAATTGCAGGGTCTCCAGTGACTGAACTACTTCTATTCTCTAACTGGTTAGAGTTTTATTAAGTTTTCTTATCTACTCTTTCAGGGCATGCTTTGTAGCCTTAAGTTTTTGCTCCCACACATAGCTTGGAGACCCGGTGATTGGTTCAGCCCATGCTTCTCATACAGTTTCGGAGAATCCTTCTCTTTCAACCCAAAGAGGGCTGAACCGAAAGGGTATTGGGCCCAAGTCTTCTTCATCTTCCACAAGTAGTTAAATGGGCTTGTGGTCTGAGGTAAGTTTAGGGAGGATTTTTGTTGAGATTATCTTTTTTTCTATCAGCAATGTGCCTTGGACTAAGAATCTATCCAAGCGGGCTGAAATGTGGTCCTCCCCGATTCTGTTGTTGGTCCAGGTGTAAAGGCCTCTCACAGGGTTGAAGTCTAGGAGATCTGTTAATTTTGGACAACTAGGTCCAAACTCCATATTGTGATGTTCAGATGAAGATACCAATATTTTTATTGGATTACTCTTTCGGAGAGGTGCAAGATCGATATAAAGATCATCTTTATTGGATGAGAAGAACATTTATTTTGAATTTATTCAAGATATGTGTAGGTCGGCCTTAAGGTTTTGTGCCCCAGCAGTTGTGTCACACACCCTCACTGATAGATATATATTGGTCAACGTTGGAGGAAATTTTCACTCATCTCATCCTCACACATTTCTCTCTCCTCATATGATTGGTTCGATGTATTTGGTGGCTCTTCTCTCCACACGTGGGAAATGGTGAACAACACATTTGTCAGTTGCTATTTGTGTTGACCATTGACTTTTGGGTTGACTTTTGAGTTGACCATTTGGCTGTCCTAGAGGGTTGTGTGACATTGCTAATTGGCTGACCATATTGAGACTTTGTTGGTTGAAGCATCTTGTTGACTGCCGTAATGCACCAACACACTTATATATTTCTGGCTTGTCTTCTGTCGATCTACTGGTATGTTCTATCAGCGTTTTACTTTCTTGTTTATGTGATTACTGGTTGATATTGGGGATAAAAAGTAAAGTTGCATCAAGCATATAATATCTACAAAAATTTACATGGTATCAGAGCTGAGGTGAAGACAAAGCCCAAGTTTGTGGCAATCAGGGAAGAAGAGCATGGGTACCTCAAACTACAATGGCTTTAAAGTTGATGACAAATTGACTAGGAAGGAAGACTTCCATGCTTGGAAGATGACATTGGATCTTATGTTGGAAGACCAAGATGTCATGGACTATGTGCAGGGTAAAATCCAAGAGCCTCCATCCACTGCAACTGTTGCTGCCAAAACAAAGTATAAGAAGGGAGAGATCAAAGCAAAGCTGATGATCAGGGACTCAATTCACAAGAGTCTGGTTGCCTACATCTTTGAGTTGGGCACATCAAAAGAAATGTATGATAAGTTGGTCAACATGTTCAAGGCCAACAATGTGAATCAAGTCCTATTCTTCAAGAATCAATTGAAGAATCTGAAGAAAGGCAGGGATGAGTCTGTTCAATCATACTTTCTGAAGCTGACCGAGATCAGGAACAATCTGCTGGCTATTGGGGAGACAATAGATGATCGAGAGATAGTTCTCACGGCACTTGGAGGGCTCTCATCTGAATGGCATGTGTTCAACACTACCATTCTCAATAACAATGTGATACCTGACTTTGACGAAGTACTATCAAGATGCGTACAAGAAGAGACAAGAATGAAGGAGTATGAAAATGAAGGAAATGCCGCCTACACTGCTCATTCTAGAAAGAAGAACTTTGGTGGTCCAAAGAACAAAGGAAGAGCAGGGGCCCAAGGAAAGAAGGGAAAGTGTTACACTTGTCATAGGCCAGGTCACTATGCTAGAGAATGTCCTTTCAAGAAGGATTCTCCCGATGGTGATGACAACAACAACAACTGGAGGAATGACAATCAAAGGAACAACAGGTTCAAGGGAGAGAGGAAGGCTCCCTCCGTGAGAAATGGTCAGCCTTTCAAAGGTCGGGAACTCTAAGTGTGAGGGATCAAATGTTGTTGATAAAAGAAATGAATTCATTCTTGTATTTGCCCTCTCTGCTGCATCTCCACCCAACACTATGGATGTCTGGTTGATAGATAGTGGTGCCTCAAGGCACATCACTGGGTTCAAGGAAGCACTTTCTGATATGATTGAGAAGGATACTAATCTGGAAATTGTCCTTGGAAGTAATGCCACATATCCCGCGCAAGGGACAGGGACTGTGACCCTCCACTTGTCTCAAGGTCAAGTCCTCTGCTTACAAGATGTACTCTATGTACCTAATTTGAAGAAGAACCTTGTGTCTATATCGACCATGGAAGACAAAGGTTTCAATGTGGCATTCATTGATGGGAAGGTGTGCATCTGGAAGAAGAGTTTCAAGGAAGCTATCACGATTGGGTTTAGAGTTGATACACTCTACCAGGTTGGAGGAAGTCCACTGGGAGCGATGACATGTGATACCCTATTCGACGGTGAACTATGGCACGAAGTTCAGACACCTTCTTTAAAGGCCCTTCTACAGAAGCAAGGAAGATGGTAACGACGATGTTCGAGTTTTCAAATAATCATGAAGGTGTATGTCGGGGTTAATGTAGAAGGAAAGCATACAAGGGACCTTTTCTCTCAAGTGTCACAAAGACATACGATGTCTTGCAATTGATACATTATGATCTATCTGGGATGCTGCCTGTGACATCCTTAGGAAGATGTTCTTATTATATGAAATTCATAGATGACTTCTCTCGCAAAACCTAGATATACTTCTTGAAGAAGAAGAATGAGGCTTTCATTTGGTTTCGTACCTTCAAAACCTTGGTGGAAAATCTGACAGGGAAGAAGATCAAGATATTGAGGACCGGTAATGGCACTGAATATGAGACGAACGAGTTCAAGAACTTTTGCAGAGAAGCTGGCATCAAGAGGGAGACCACAATTGTATATACTCCTGAGCAAAATGGCGTTGCTAAATGAAAGAATAGAACCATTTTGGAAGCTGCCCGTGCCATGCTACGTGACCAGGGTCTACCGAAGTTTATGTGGGGAGAAGATGCGAACACTGTTGTGTACATACAAAACTGATGCCCGCATTTCGCTCTGGACTCCAAAACCCCCGAAGAGTTTTTCATTGGTAGGAAACTTGATGTCTCACATTTTAGAGTTTTTAGATGTCCTGTTTATTTTCATATGCCGAAAGAGAAGAGCAGCAAGCTCGATGCTTCTGGGAAAAAGGGAATGTTTGTGGGCTACAATGAAACTTCGAAGGCCTACAGAGTCTATGTGCCTGGTTAAAGGGAAGTGGATATATGCCACGATGTCACCTTTGACGAAGATGCTTCCCTAAGGAAAGTAGTCAATATTTTGAGATTTGAGGAAGATCGTGAAGCAAGGCCTGGAAATCAAGAAGAACCGAAGGATGAGATGATGCCCGATGCTGAAGGACCGATGGACCCGATTGATCCACCTCCTTCACTGGGGAAGAGACCATCATGGCTCAGGGATACTCTCGAAGATTCTGAAGGACATATGGCCCCAAGGGGGACATTCCGTGAAAGCAAGAAGCTGAATAGATACCAAGGGTATCTAGCAGCCATGAGTACTATTGTACAATCTGAGCCTGGACCTTTTGAGGAAGCCGTAAAGCATCAAGTCTGGAAGGGTGCTATGCATGAAGAGTATGAGTCCATATTGAAGAATGATTTTTGGGATGTGGTTCCAAGACTGGAGGACAAAGCAGTTGTCACCTCGAAATGGCTCTACAAGATCAAGCATGGATCTGATGGAAGTGCTGAAAAGTTCAAGGCAAGATTCATTTCCCGTGGCTTCTCTCAAAAGGAAGGCATAGACTATGATGACATATTTGCACTCGTGGCCTGATATACCACCATATGATCTATCATAGCCCTTGTTGCTACGTAAAGTTGGAGTCTTCATTAGATGGATGAGAAGACCTCATTTCTGCATGGTGCAATAAAGGAAGAGGTGTATCTGCATTTCTAGGGTTCGAAGTCCAGGATCGAGACACCCATGTTTGCAGGTTGAAGAAAGCCCTCTATGGGTTGAAGCAATCACTCAGAGCTTGGTACAAGAGGATAGATAGCTACCTGATGAAGCTCAACTTCACTCATAGTAATGTTGATCTGAACCTTTACTTCAAGGTTGATAGAGCGAAGCCTCTCATTCTGGTGTTGTATGTGGACGACCTCTTCCTAATAGGTGTTGACCCTCTCATTCATCAGTGCAAGAGGGAGCTTGCTGCTGAGTTCGAGATGAAGGACCTAGGACTGATGCATTACTTTCTAGGCTTGGAGGTCTGGCAGAGACTTGGCGAGATTTTCCTTTCTCAAGGAAAATACATTGTGAAGCTTCTATAAAGATTTGGTATGGTGGACTGTAAGTCCGTGTTGACACCGATGGAGCTCAAATTTAAGAAGTTGAGTGGCAGCGCTGCTGGGCCCGTGTTAGCTAATCCTACTGAGTATCGTCAACTCGTAGGGGCCCTGATGTTCTTAGTGAACACTCGTTCAGACGTATGTTTTGCAGTGAACACTTTGAGTCAACATATGGTTGATCCCATAACATTTACTGGGTTGGTGCCAAGAAATTCTTGAGATATATCTGGGGCATGATAGACCATGGGCTGAGATACACTATCGGGAGCATGAGACTCCTTGGATATACTGATGGCAATTGGGCTGGAAGTGTGGTGGATTGCAAGAGCACATCTGGATACTGCTTCACACATAGATCTGCTTCGGGTAAGAAAAGAAAGTCGGTAGCCTTGAGCATCGCTGAGGCCGAATACATTGCAGCATGTATGGCTTGTTGTGAAGTCACTTGGTTGCGAAAGCTCTTCAGTGAGTTGTTCGAGCATGTTCTAGATGAC
Source organism: Pinus albicaulis (assembly GCA_034641835.2). NCBI lineage: Eukaryota > Viridiplantae > Streptophyta > Pinopsida > Pinales > Pinaceae > Pinus > Pinus albicaulis. The sequence goes on from CM076576.1 coordinate 220,430,652, forward strand.
ACCGTTATCCTTTGTGATAACCAGAGGGGGATTCGTTTGTTATAGAATCTCGGGTTCCACGATCGATCCAAGCATGTTGATGGCTGGTACCACTTTATCCGGGATATGGTACAGCGAGGCGCCGTAAGGCTCGATCATATAGGAACTGATGAGCAGGTCGCAGATATTCTCACAATGCCCTTGGGGAAGGTCATGTTCCTAACCTTCTGTGAGAATCTTGGAATCGTGGAACGACCCTATTATGAGGATCTTGTTGGATGATGAGATCTTGAGCTCTAGGGGGGCTTTGGGGATAGCTTCTTGAAGCTATAAGCAACCATAGGGCTAGGCTTGCCGAACCTTGTTGGTATGCTTCTGCCCCACCGTTGTGATGATTGAGTTGGTTCACCTCTCATTATTTGTGCCCCGTATGCATGCTACCCATTTGAGTTCCGGACTCATGGGAAGTACCTCTCATTTGGCCAGTGAGGTGGGAAAAGCTAGAGACTAGTAGCAAAGATTGATGGACGCATTAGAGATTGTCGTACTCTCTATCTAGGATGGCACAGTCCAACCACTTGATCTGGGATCAAGTATAGTGAGGTTTCGAACCTCCAATTGACTTCGGGTCAGGTAAACCAACTTCGGGTTGGCATGAGACTCTTTGTGAGTCCTATAGAGGTTTCGAACCTCTGGGTTGAATATGTCAGCCGGGAATGATGTCTTTGTGACTGACCCACTTCTGTTTTGAAATAAAGAAGCCAAAAAAGAAAGTTACGGTGGGATGATGCATGATGTTTGGATTACACAGGTGGATGGAGTTCTCCCTAGTTGAGAGGGAGTGTTAATTTTGGACAACTAGGTCCAAACTCCATGTTGTGATGCTCAGATGAAGATACCAATATTTTTATTAGGTTCCTCTTTCAAAGAGGTGCAAGATCGATCTAAGATCATCTTGATTCGATGAGCAGAACATTTATTTTGAATTTATTCAAGATATGTGCAGGTTGACCTTAAGGTTTTGTGCCCCAGCAGTTGTGTCACACACCCTCACTGATGGATATATATTGGTCAACGTTGGAGGATATTTACACTCATCTCATCTTCACACATTTCTCTCTCCTCATCTGATTATTTTGATGTCCTTGGTGGTTCTTCTCTCCACACGTGGGAAATTTCCAGCAGTAACACATCTGCGGCTGTTGTTTGTGTTGACCGTTGACTTTTTGGGTTGAATTTTGAGTTGACCATTTGGTTGTTTTAGAGGGTTGTGTGACATTGCTGGTTGGCTGACCATATTGAGACTTTGCTGGTTGAAGCATTTTGTTGACCGTTGTAACGCACCAACACACTTATATATTTTTGGCTTGTCTTCTGTCGATCTACTGGTATGTTCTATCAACGTTTTACTTTATTTTTTATGTGATTGTTGTCTAATATTGAAGAGAAAAGTAAAGTTGCATCAAGCATAGAACATCTACAAAAATTTACAAGATCCCACTACAGAATAAGGTCTTCCACCAAGGGTAGCATTTGATCTCTGTTGTTGCTCTAGAAAGGCGGAAAGAGAGTTCCAACACTCTCTTTTTTCAGCATAAAGTACAGGGACATAAAGATTGAATAAGGCAAAGGTCAACTTACTTGTGTGGTGCTTTAGCTCAGTGAAGATCCAGTGCTGGGTCTCAAAAGAGTTGTTCAGATGGAAGAGTTCATCAGACCATAGAATAGCTAATCCACTTGAAGAGCCCCTTGAGCTTACTGCTTTGCCTGCATTTTTCTTCCACTTCGACTGCTAATGTCGAGAAGGGCAAGCCCTTCGATTTTAATCTTTTGGAGCATGAGAATGTCGGGGGGGGGTGTCGGTCTATTTTCAAGAGGTCCTTGACGACTTCAATTTTCGATGGATTCCCCAAGCCTCTATAGTTCCAAGAGAATAGACGCATTATTTACTGAGGGAGGGGTTAATGAATCCTCCCTTGGGAGGCCTTGCTCTAGTATTTCTCCCGATAGACATCTCTATTGTGGGTTGGCTCTTTGCGTTTTTAGCCTTTCTGCCTCCTCTTCCCTAACTTCTTTACGATATTTCCTTCGGGCTCTTTTTGAAGGTCTCTCAAAGGTCTCATCCTCTAAGGAGCAGGAGTTGTCTGTCGGCTTTTTCTTTGTGATTTCTGCATATGAAGGGTTGGAAGGGTTGTCTTGAGATGCTCCAAGGACTGTTTCTTCACCATATTTATTAGAGGTGGGAGGCACATTCTTTTCCATGTTGTCCGGGGTTTATTCTGGAGGGTTTGCAAGGGTGCTTTCCTTGCCATTGGGGATTGAGGCCTCATCTGGGATGGGGATGGAGCTCCTATATTTGTTGATCTGAATTGTAGTAGTGTTCCCCTTTGTGATACCTTTCCCACTTGGTTTTGACTGGGCTGCTTTCTGGAATAGGTTCCATTGCTCACCCTTCTTCCAGATCTACTTCGACGCAGATGCAGGCACAAGAGTACTGGTATTTTCTTACAGCTTGGTCAATATATTTTCCTAGGGTATTGCCGATAATCTAAAGGGACTTCTGGTTCCAGCAGTGCAGTGGGAGGCGAGGGAGACACACCCATATTGGAACTGCAGAGGGCACGTCTTGGGAGGGGTCAAAGTCAGACGACCACTGTTTAGGTATATGCCTTGCAACCCCATGAAGATAGTAAGTGAATTTTTTGCATGACCTAGTGGAATGATAAAAAAAATTCTGAGTGGGCCCCCTAAAATGAATATAAAAAGAGTGATTTTGATCACTGATGGCAGAATGCAAATTCTGACACTAACACTCCTCACTATCAACTAGAAGTGAGACATTCTTGGGCATTTTTCAAGAGGGGGGGGTCGGTCTATTTTCAAGAGGTCCTTGACGACTTCAATTTTCGATGGATTCCCCAAGCCTCTATAGTTCCAAGAGAATAGACGCATTATTTACTGAGGGAGGGGTTAATGAATCCTCCCTTGGGAGGCCTTGCTCTAGTATTTCTCCCGATAGACATCTCTATTGTGGGTTGGCTCTTTGCGTTTTTAGCCTTTCTGCCTCCTCTTCCCTAACTTCTTTACGATATTTCCTTCGGGATCTTTTTGAAGGTCTCTCAAAGGTCTCATCCTCTAAGGAGCAGGAGTTGTCTGTCGGCTTTTTCTTTGTGATTTCTGCATATGAAGGGTTGGAAGGGTTGTCTTGAGATGCTCCAAGGACTGTTTCTTCACCATATTTATTAGAGGTGGGAGGCACATTCTTTTCCATGTTGTCCGGGGTTTATTCTGGAGGGTTTGCAAGGGTGCTTTCCTTGCCATTGGGGATTGAGGCCTCATCTGGGATGGGGATGGAGCTCCTATATTTGTTGATCTGAATTGTAGTAGTGTTCCCCTTTGTGATACCTTTCCCACTTGGTTTTGACTGGGCTGCTTTCTGGAATAGGTTCCATTGCTCACCCTTCTTCCAGATCTACTTCGACGCAGATGCAGGCACAAGAGTACTGGTATTTTCTTACAGCTTGGTCAATATATTTTCCTAGGGTATTGCCGATAATCTAAAGGGACTTCTGGTTCCAGCAGTGCAGTGGGAGGCGAGGGAGACACACCCATATTGGAACTGCAGAGGGCACGTCTTGGGAGGGGTCAAAGTCAGACGACCACTGTTTAGGTATATGCCTTGCAACCCCATGAAGATAGTAAGTGAATTTTTTGCATGACCTAGTGGAATGATAAAAAAAATTCTGAGTGGGCCCCCTAAAATGAATATAAAAAGAGTGATTTTGATCACTGATGGCAGAATGCAAATTCTGACACTAACACTCCTCACTATCAACTAGAAGTGAGACATTCTTGGGCATTTTTGTTTTTGTTTTTTTATGGATCTTCTCCTTTCTAATATCAGTTCTAATATGATCCTCATTAATGGCAACAAATTCTTCATCTTCAACTTCAACTTCAACCTCCTCATTTTCAAAAGTTACATGTCTACCTTTACTAGATTGATCCCTTTGATATAATCTTGTAGCATCATGAAGTATTGTTTTTTGCTTCTTTCCCATATCTTCTTCTTCGTGTTCATGGAAAATGGCGACAACATTCATAATATCTCGCTCTATATAACAGATTCCCCCCAACATAATTGAAATGCTCTCAACGAAATCTTGTGAAACAAAATATAAAATGTCAATAATAACTAAGTTATTAAAAATATAATGATACAGTTAGAATAACGCAAAACACATAAGTGTAAATAAAAATACTTACAATCTTCTATGCAATATTATGTACAATTTGCTTACATATCTTTGAAGAATCTTCCCCTGTGTTATACATCGCCAATGTAAAATGATATCTAAGCTTATCATGTTACTTGAGCGGTTTTGAAAGTATATAAAAAATTTTAGTATTCAAAAGAATATATAGCTCTAATATTTTTCCCAATAGCTCATAACTTGCAACATCAAAATTAGTACTAGCATATAGATATAATTGCAGAGTTTCACCTTCTATATTTTTCAGAAACCATACATATTTTGCACGATTCACTTCTTTTGATTTCTTCTAGTATGAAACAATCTCCTTTTCTTTTGTGGCAACATCTACATTTTCAGTAATTAGCTCAGGTGTATTTCGTTCAACAATATTTTTTGAGGGTCCACCTATAGCTTTAGATGATGCAATTGTTGACATTGGTCCAGAAATATTGACAGAAACCTTCCGTGATGCCATTTTTCTGCAAACATATATATCTACATATAAATTAGTAAATCACAAAAAAATAAATATCTTACGTAAACAAAACAAATGAAAAAAAATAAAAACTAAAACAGACCAGAAACATGTACATCGCCTCTAGGTCTAGTGTGCATTTAGATTCATCCAGAATACCAAAATATAAAACCAGTTCCTTTAATTTTTATTTTTATTTTTACATTTTCTCCCGACCCCAACTGGAAAACAATATTTTTTTTTACATGTCATCTCCCCAACCCCCTTGGATTTTTTTTTTCTTTAATATTTTGGGTTCAATTCTCATAATCGCACCCCTTGAATTTAAAACAAGTTCTATTATTATTATTATTATTATTATTATTTTAACATTTTCTTCCCGACACCACTGGAAAAAAAAAAAAAAAAAAAAAAAAAATTTACATATCTCCCCAACCCCTTGGAAAATAATTTTTTTTTAAATATTTTGGGGGTTGATTCTAAGAATCAAGGTCGATTTCTGAGAATCATCCCCTTGCCAGGCAAGAGGGCTGACTCCCGGGCGCCCGCTCGTGGGCGCATTTGCCCGCAGCATGACCTCCCGTGGTGTGAGCAGACGTGCCCATAGGCGGGTGCCTGCCTGAGATCAAAGGTTACGTGCCCATGCTATGACCGGATGCGCCCAAGGGCAGACCTATGCCCGCAACACGACCCCCACACCGTTGGGCTCGGGCGGATGCCTGCCCACAGCACAGTGCCCCCACGATGGTCATGTTGTGGGCGGACGCACCCACGAGCGAATGTTCGCCTGAGCCCAAGGGCGCCCGGGAGTTGGCCCCCCTACTTAGAAAGGGGCCGATTCACGACACCCCTCAGCATCCTGCCAGGTAGGGCATCGACTCTCGTGCGCCTACGGGCGCGTTTGCCTACAAAACGACCGTCGTGTTGCGAGTGTCTGCCCGAGCTCAGTGATAGGCCTCTGACGCCGTTGGGCTCGGGCGAACGCCTACCGGTAGCACGAAGCCCTTGGCCTGGGTGAGCGCGTGAGAATCAACCCCCTTGCCTGCCCGGGGGGCTGGTGGGCGCCCCACTCGCGCCAGAGTGGCCAAGTGCCGACCCCAGGCGAGCCCACTAACCATGTTTGTGTGGATATTTTTTTTTATTTTAGATAATAAATTTATTTTAATTAGTTTTCTAAGGTAATTTGGATGTACCTGCCAAAAAAATTTAAAGGTAACTGCTAGTAAATTTATAAGGGTTTAAAATGTGTACTCCATGAGATTTGAACTTGACTCTACTTTCTCTTAACAATTTACTAATTTTAAAAATAATAAATTAAGCTGCTACTTAAGAAAAAAAAAATTTAAAAAAATTGTTTGTTGGCATCCAATAAATAATTTTCATCAAATTCCTTATTGAATGGTCCAAGTAGAAGGAGAACTAACTGTTCAAAAGCGAGAATCTCCAGTTGACAATGTTGCTGCTCCAGAAAATCGTTCCAAGTTTTTAAACAAAACCTCGAGAAATCTTGATTTGATGTGAGGAACAGTGACAATGAAAGTTTTTATAAATTTGAAACTACAGAATTTCTTTCTCGCATGGTAAATGTAGGATAAAACTATGATAAATATTAAAAAAATAAAATCTATAATCAAGTAAATGTTATATAATTTAATTAAGATTATTTTAATTTGGAAAAAAATATTAAAATAAAAATGTGTAGGAAATTTAAATCGAAATTAGTGTCAATATTCAAGAGAATTTTAGTAGATTTTTTTAAAATAAATCGTAGAAATAAAATTTGTAGGGACATACTTAAAGCAAAAAATTTCGGCAAAAACTTTTAGAGGGAAAATCTCATTCTTTCAGCTATATATTATCATTAGGAGAAATCATTTGCATCATTCAACATCTTTTTTTTGAATGATATGGACTCCTCTGATAATGAAGTTTCGTTTTATGAAACATCAACATCTTCGTCACGTAACAACTCTATTCATATTGATGAATATAATGATAGAAACAGTGACAAAGAGCAGGACGAAGAATTTCAAATAAATAGGGAGTCAAATTTTCCATTTAGTCCTAATCCCATGGACTATGAGAGCAGCAGTGACGAAGGCCAAGATGAAGAATTTCCAAAATATAGAGACTCACAATTTCCACTTAGTCTTAATCCTTAGGACTTTGACAACAATAGTGATGAATGGAAGGATGATGAATTTTCAGTGAATAGAAACTCTCATTTTCCACTTAGTCATAATCCTAAGGACTATGAGAGCAATAGTGATGAATGGCATGATGTAGAATTTTCAGTGGATAGAGAGTCACATTTTCCACTTAGTCCTAATCCTAAGGACTGTGAGAGAAATAGTGATGAATGGTAGGATGCAGAATTTCCAGTGGATAGAGAGTCACATTTGCCACTTAGTCCTAATCCTAAGGACTATGAGAGCAATAGTTATGAATGGACAGATGTATAATTTTCAGTGGATAGAGAGTCACATTTGCCACTCAGTCCTAATCCTAAGGACTATGAGAGCAATAGTGATGAATGGCGGGATGAACAAATTTCAGTAAATAAAGAGTCACATTTTGCACTTAGTCCTAACCCTATGGACTTTGAGAGTAGCAATTGTTATCTCTAAATTGGTATTGATGGGCTGTTCCACTAGACAACTTAGAGTAACTCTTTCAAACCAGCTTTTGACTGAGGATTAGCCTCTTCAGCCTGAGAGGGCTCTCTCAATTTAACTAATGATTTGCTCAATTAGGTTTCAAATCAGATGGATAACTCTGTGATAAGTGTCTTAGTGTATTTGATTGTAGGTGAAAAATGAAATAGGTTTCATTACCATTGGGATCATGGAGTCAGTATGAAGGAATTCAGTGACAAAAGAATCTCCTTGTGGAAATTGAGGCTTTTAATGTTTCAATGAAAAAACAATACTAACACACAAAAAATATTCAATAACCCAATGTCAAAAGGAAGTCAGAGCATGAGGGCATGAATTTTGAGTAATTCAACATCAAGATATTGGAAAAAGGTATTAAGGAAACATAAGACATAATCTCATTGCAATAGTCAACGAATCTCAGGTAAAGAAGAAAACACCATCACTGTATATTACTGATATTCCAAAATTTACAATAGTAGTAGTCTCAAATGACATTCTCCAACCCTTTCTCATTCAATTTTCTACCTATTAATAGACTTTTGTTGCTTACATTGGATATACCCAGCTGGCTAGATCATCGAATCATAATATTTACACCTATCTTAACCATAAACAACATTCTTGGAACTGAAAAAGACACCTAATCTCTTAAGACTTATACTTCTAATAGGACTCTGCCTTTCATTTATTACATTCATTTTCTGCAGTAATGGGATAATCACATTGATAATGATCAGATGCTCGAGTGACACTCACCATCACCAAGACATAAATGTAGCCACTAGATTTAGGAACTAGCACTCCTACTTTTTAGGGAAAGATAAACATAGATTTAATCATTGACCTCATGTTGAGTTGGATAGGTGACAGTCTTGTTGAGTAGTGAATCTCTGCTGGGGTGGCCCAATGTCATCTTGAATATCTCCACATGGTTGGCTACTCTTCAAAACACTTTCCAAACCTCCAAATACCATTAAAAGTACTTCATTGCAAAAACAGAGCACCCTTAGGCAGTTTCGTAGTGTAGTTCAGTAGCATATTTATTTCAGCCATCCAAACTCATTTTTTACTTCTTCTTCTTATCATGATATGTTTGCTGGACAATATGGGTTAAATTCAACACTTTCCCTCCTTTGATTTCCAACAAAAAATATTTTTTACCTATTTTTGTTGTAAAAAAGCATCCTACAGGGATTTCGTAGCGAAATTTGGCCTTCAAGCCTGGAGTTTGCTACGAAATTGCCTAATTGGCAAAAAACTCAGAATTTTGTTGTTTTTTATGAGAAATAGGGCTCATAAATGAGCCCATATCTCCGAATCCTTGATAGATTTTTCAAAACGGGAGGAGGCTTTTGTAAATCAGTTCGTGCTGAAGAAAAACCTCTCTTGGTTTTTTGAAAAACATCTCCAGGTGTCTGGAATCCGTATTTGAAAAACATGTCTGAAACAGGAAAAAATGCATTATGAAAATAGAGTCCAAAGAAATCTTTGAATCTCCCAATTTTTAGCACCTGTGAGAAAAGTGAAAGAGGTTAATGTTATTTGATCTATGCTTGACAATAACCTCTCCCAGTTTTTAAGAATTATCCTTTGTCTGCCGACAAACTGCTCTTGAAGTTGACTACTCAAACAGTCAAAATGCAGAGAAATCCCTTTGTATCTTCTTGTAAAAACTCATGCAACCAGCTTTGATGAAATCCTCTGCAACACTAGGGTCTCCCATGAGTAGCTTGAGGTCCATGGGTTCATATCCCATACAAGGACCTCCTTTTTTTGTTTTCTTCTTCATGGCCATCTTCCTTTATAACCACACTGCCTTTCTTGAAAAAGTGATGCCCTCAAAGAAACCAATTTGAACAGAAAACTGCTTATTGACACATGGTGGAATCTAACTTATGACAGAAACTAGAGGTATACTTAGACAAAAGGTAAAAGGTGGCAAAAGTAACTAATAGGGATTGACAAGATAAGTGATTAAGCTCAAATGCATGGATTTTAAATTATGAAAAAAGGGAAAAGTTAAAGTGATGACCATGCATGACACACATTTAATAATGATTTAAAATAGGTAAAAATGTGATAGCAACTTGACCTTACCCTCTCATAAGATGAAAACTCATCAATCTTTGAACCTTTGCAAAAAACATGATTTCGTAGCAAAAATCACCTGTTTCGCATAGAATTCGTCGTGAAATTGTGAAAAATCAAACATGTGGCTAAAAACGAATTTTAACCCAATGCATGTGAACCTAAAATGGATTTGATAGATATGAATGAGATGACATGACTAATGAAGTGTTTTGGACTTAGAATTGGACTTAGAATAAAGACTTATTTCATGAATTTTTCATCAATTTCATGGACCAACCTTATGAAACAGAATGAAACCTAGGTGAGTTACCCTAATCAAAAATTAAAAATTTATGTGTGATAACAGTGGCTCCACTTGGGATTGTGTGCCCCTGTGGTATAACAAAGAACTTGTAGTTCCAGTGCCTTCTTTCAAAAACTGAAGTTTTTTGAAATTGATAAAGACTTCGCCAAACTCTTATAGCCTTCTCCTTGGGCTCAAGCTTGTTGAAAACTGCAATCCAAGCTAAAAACTAAATCTGTACATGATGAAAAGATGATCAGAATACTTGGGCTTATTCACACACACTCCTACCTATCCTAACACCTGCAATATTCATGCTTGATTCAAACGACATGAAACCTCCAATAAAGCCAGTCAATGAGCTGATTTGATACCTGAACTCCTTGATTGTGCTTAAACCAAAAGAAAACTGGATACTGTAATGAGAAAGGTAACATAAAATATGTCTGGTTTTCACAGTGAAAGCATAATTGAAAAGTTGGACTATAGAACTCTTCCATGTAGTCAGCTATGGGATCATAGAAGACATAGTTTGTTTGATTATTCTCAAGACATTCTGCAGTTTTAGACACCTCATATATGCTTTCTTTATCAACATAAGAGTTCATTTGTGTGCTATCAAACTCATTTTCAAAAACAAGACACTCCTCAATCTCAAAAAAGAAAGGTAGCACCACCTTCTGCTGGTATTTTGGCATGAATTTTTCTTCAAAAGACTGACCTTGACCATGAAGACTATATGACTGAATTTGATATTCTTAAACTTCAATGTCTTTCTCAATGTTCTTAGCAAATTCATCCAAAAACTAAAGCTTATCTTCTGACTTGCACTCAAATGAATTTATATGAGAAGACAAGGTCGAAGAAAAATTTTCATCCACTTCCTCATTAGTGTGATCATCGTTCCATTTCTTAAAACCTTGAATGGAAAGAGAGTCTGCCACCAACTCTATTTTTTTTATCTATATTTCCAAATAGATAAGCCAAAAATCTGCAAATGACTTAATAGACCTGACAGAAAAACTTTCAATCCATTGTCTACATTTCCATTGAAATGAATCATAGAACAATCTGATGAAAATAGCTTCATGTCTGACTCTAAGAAGCTTAGTAAAGTCACGAAAATTTGATATAAGCTTCAAGGTCAAACTCAAATCTTCTCCATTAAATTCTGGACCATTCCTTAAAAAATATGCATCATTGGGAAAAGGATTTGGGAAACCATAAATTTATGAAAAATCTACACATGCATTCCTCGAAACAAGAATGGCAGCATCTAAGTTCTTCATAAGTCTAGTGGAATCACCATGAAGCTATGAATTTTTGAATTCTGCAACAATGGAGTCGCCAAAGTAATTCTGCAGCCTCGAAATGTTCTGAGCTCTTGCTACCTCCAAGAGTTCAGCTTCATTGTTTGAGCACAAACCTCGGGAAATATGTCTTCAGAATCCCGACAGACGCACCAAAATGTTATCTCTAAATTGGTACTGATGGGCTGCTCCACCAGAAAAATTAGAGTAATTCTTTTAAACCAACTTTTGACTGAGGATTAGCCTCTTTAGCCTGAGAGGGCTCTCTCAATTTAACTAATGATTTCCTCAATTAGGTTTCAAATTAGATGGTTGACTTTGTGATAAGTGTCTTAGTGTATTTGATTGTAGGTGAAAAATGAAATAGGTTTCACTACCATTAGGCTCATGGAGTCAGTGTGAAGGAATTCAGTGACAAAAGAATCTCCTTGTGGAAATTGAGGCTTTTACTTTTTCAATGAAAAGACAATACTAACAGACATAAAATATTCAATAACTCAATGTCAAAAGGAGCTCAGAGCATGAGGGCATGAATTTTGAGTAATTCAACATCAAGATATTGGAAAATTATATTAAGGAAACATAAGACATAAGCTCATTGCAACAGTCAAAGAATCTCAGGTAAAACAAAAAACACCATCACTGTATATCATTGTATATTACTGATATTCCAAAATTTAAAATAGTAGTAGTCTCAAATGACATTCTCCAACCCGTTTTCATTCGATTTTCTGCCTATTAATAGAATTTTGTTGCTTACATTAGATCTGCCTAGCTGGTTAGATCATCGAACCATAATCTTGACACCTATCTTAACCATAAACTACATTCTTGGCACTGAAAAAGACACCTAATCTCTTAAGACTTATACTTCTAATAGGACCCTGCCTTTCATTTATTACATTCATTTTCTGCAGTAATTGCATAATTACATTGATAATGATCAGGTGCTCGAGTGGCACTCACCATTACCAAGACTTAGATGTACCCACTAGATTTAGGAACTAACACTCCTACTTTTTAGGAAAAGATAAACATAGCTTTGATCATTGTCCTCATGTTGAGCTGGATAGGTGACAATCTTATCGAGTAGTGAATCTCTGCTGGGGTGGCCCACTGTCATCTTGAATATCTCCACGTAGTTGGTTGCTATTCAAAACACATTCAAACCTCCAAATACCATTAAAAGTACTTCACTGCAAAAACAAAGCACCCTTAGGCAGTTTCGTAGCATAGTTCAGTAGCGTATTTATTTCAGCCATCCAAGCTCATTTTTTGCTTCTTCTTATGATCAGGACATGTTTGTTGGACAATATGGGCTAAATACAACACTTAACCCCCTTTGATTTCCAAAAAAAATGATTTTTGTGGTAAAAAAGCATCCTACAGTGATTTCGTAGTGAAATCTAGCCTTCAAGCCTAGAGTTTGCTACAAAATTGCCTAATTGGCAAAAAACTCAGAATTTTGTTGTTGTTGTTTTTTTCTTTTCTTTAAATCTGAAAAATAGGGCTAAAAAATGAGCTCATATCTTCGAATCCTTGATATATATTAAAAAACAGGAGGAGGTTTTTGTAAAACAGTTTGTGTTGAAGAAAAACCTCTCTTGGTTTTTTGAAAAATAGCTCCAGGTGTCCGGAATCTGTGTTTGAAAAACATGTCTAAAACAGGAAAAAATGCATTATGAAAATAGAGCCTAAAGACATCTTCGAATCTCCCAATTTGTAGCACCTATGAGAAAAGTGAAAGAGGTTAATGTTATTTGATCTATGCTTGACAATAACCACTCTCAGTTTTAAGAATTCTCCTCTGTTTGCTCACAAACAACTCTTGAAGTTGACTACTCAAACAATCAAAATACAGAGAAATTCCTTTGTATCTTCTTGTAAAAACTCATGCAACCAACTTTGATGAAATCCTTTGCAACACTAGGGTCTCCCATGAGTAGCTTGAGGTCCATGGGTTCATATCTCACACAAGAACCTCCTTTGTTTGTTTTCTTCTTCATGGCCATCTTCTTTTATAACCACACTATCTTTTTTGAAAAAGTGACACTTGCAAAGAAACCAATTTGAACAGCAAGTTTCTTATTGACACATGGTGGAATCTAACTTATGAAAACAAATAGAAGTATACTTAGACAAAAGGTAAAAGGTGGCAGAAGTAGCTAATAGGGATTGACAAGGTAAGTGATTAAGTTCGAATGCATGGAGTTTAAATTATGAAAAAAAGGAAAAAGTTAAAATGATGACCATGCATGACACACATTTAATAATGATTTAAAATAGGTAAAAATGTGATAGAAACTTGAACTTACCCTCTCGTAAGATGAAAAATCATCAATCTTTGAACCTTTGCAAAAAAACATGATTTTGTAGCAAATTCAGTTAGAAAGTTGGCAGATTTGCTACAAACTTGTCAGGTGATTTCATAGCGAAAATCACTTGTTTTACATAGAATTCGCTGTGGAATCGTGAAAAATCAGACATGTGGCTAAAAACGAATTATAACCCAATGCATGTGAACCTAAGGTGGATTTGATAGATATGACTAAGATGACGTGACTAATGAAGTGTTTTGGACTTAGGATAAAGACTTATTTCATGAATATTTCATCAATTTCATGGACCAACCTTATGAAACTGAATGAAACCTAGGTGAGTGAACCTAATCAAAAATAAAAAAAAAGTTATGTGTGATAACAATAGTGATGAAGGGTAGGATGAATATTTTCCAATAAATCGAGAGCCTCAATTTCCACTTAGTCAAAATCATATGGACTATGAGAGCAATAGTGACGAAGGTCAGGATGAAGAATTTTCAATAAATCAAGAGTCACAATTTCGAAATAGACTTAATCGTATGGACTATGAGAGAAAAAATAATGAAGGACAATATCAAGATGGTGAAGAATATCCTCCAAGTCAATGTTTCAAAACCACAGATGATGGTATTGAAAATTTTCATGGCGCTAAAGATGGTAATGAATATTTCTCAAATAATGGTGAATTTCCTAAGTATATTGTAAATGATCATAGTAAGAATAATATTCCTATCAATGATGATGGAAATGCTTTTTCAGAGAATGGTGAACTGATGGAGATGTTGGCAGCAAATATTGTATCTAGGATTAGGAGTAGACCTTTTCTTATCGATCCAACATGTTCTAGTTATACAAGGGGTAGAGTAGAGTATCTCAAGAGAAGAAGTTCTATCAGTGATCTCATTTCAAGTGAATGTTGTAAAAAATATTGCTTGAAACATATGGATTTTAAGTTTTCTTTGGAGAAAAGGAAGAATTATTTGTCAATTAATAAAAGCATGCAGAATTCATATTTAGTGGGTTGCATGCAATCTACACTGGAAGGTTATGATTATCATATTAGGTTTTTATTGATATGTAGAAAGGTTTTCAAAATGTTTCATTCAATTGATAATTTTCGTCTATCAAGAATCCAAGATAATTTGGAAACATACCATACATATTATTCTGAAGTTCGTCATAAACGAGAGTTTCAGCGACTATCAAACACTACAATGTCATGGCTGCAAGACCTTTTCAAAACACGGAGAATGTTTGCCAAATAGAGATACAATACATATTCCAGATAATTTATCAAGACGAGAAATCTACAACTTATACAAGGAATATGCATAAGGTTTTGAAGAAAATGGTCGTTTTATTACATATCAATATTTAGTGCAGATATGGAGGAGAGAATTCAACAATGTTCGTATTCCTAAGAAGACAAGGATGGGGGTTTGCAGTAGATGTGCTTCTCTAAAATAAAAAAAGGGATAAATGTCAAGAAGCAGAAAGAGGTAAGCTTTCATAACATTATTCTTTTAAATTGTATAGTGATCAACTATGAAAATGTATTTATTAATAGGTTTATTTTATGTTATGTGTAGATTCCATTGTTAAAGCACTTGAAGAGCATCGCAAACAACAAAAAAGTGAAAGGAAAAAGTTGTACAAGCATCGAAAGAAGTATTATGATAATCCAAATAAATATTTGGGTTTGATAATTGATGGTATGGGCTAGAAGAAAACACTTTTACCACATTTTGTTCATACACCCAAAAATTTGTAGGAGGAAAATTTTATCCAATTTCACTTGGTCGGTTGTATGGTATTCAATTGGAAAATGTCGCCTAGAGTTTACTTCACAACTCCAAATATTCATAATGATGGAAATATGACAATAACCATAATTCATGATGTGCTTTCTCATTGGTGTGGTAATCTTCCTGAAATTTTGTATCTACAATTAGGCAGCACTTGTCGTGAAAACAAAAATCAGATTGTTTTTGTATATCTAAACATGCTTATTGAATTGTGAATTTTCCATAAGGTAAAGGTTGGTTTCCATGTTGTTGGGCACACTCACGACCATATTGATCAGATGTTCAGTCTTTTTTAAGTAACATTGAGGAGGAAGGATGTTGGGATATTTCCATCATTAATTGAATGTATTAAGAAATCATATATGCCAGAGCCTATTTTTCATGTGTTAGAATAAATTGTTAACATGCGAAGATTTATTCTGGGATCACATGGTGAGGAGAAATGCATTGAAAAACTTAATGACATTAGTTTCCAACATCAATTTCATATCGAAAAAAATTGATGGGAAAACACTTATATGGGGCAAGAAGTATTCAACTACTGCAGAATGGGCACCATCATTAGGTTTGGAATTTTTGAAGTTCATTCCAAATCATCCAATATTTGTGTCAAATATATTGTTATTACAATCAGTTGGTGAAGTTCATAATGCACGAAGGCAGAAGAGAGATATAGATTATTCTAAATGCTTGGAAGAAATTAAAAAATCCATTAGATATACATATGCGTACTTTGATGTTGCTGATTCAGTTTGGTGGGAGTCTTTTTTCAATGATTAGAGTGATATCTTTTCAAGACTAGCAAATGAAGATATGATTTTGAAGAATTTATTTATTTGGCCACAAAATGTGTCAAATGAACAGGAGGAAACATAATTTGTTGAACAACAACAATCACAAGGTATTATTAATTCTACACAAGCGGAGGAAAGAGAAATATATATTGGTTCGAGAAGATCTAATGCACAACGTGAAGTCGTGGAAGACCTTTACATGGGTTCAATATAAGATATTAAGGAGAGATGCATGATTGCAGTGTAAGCACATGAAGATCCACATGGCTATCCATTATGGGTTTCCAAGTTTATAAAGGTCATTACAAAAAATGAAGATTTTACAGGTGTTGAAGTACATTGGTATGCCACAAACACACACTCACTCAATGGTGTGTACAAGCCAGAGATTGTAGTTGATAAAAAATTGGTGGAAAGAGAAAAAGAAAGGGTACAAATACAAATAGTTGCCACACAGACCTCTTTAAATTGGAGGAAGTTGACATACTTGTTTATGACTTCAATTTAACAAAGAGAGGAACTCTTCGCTCCAAGACAATATAGATTTTGAATAGGTTGCTACTAGAAGAAACGACGTTGAGATGGCAGTCTACTAAACCTAGTCGTAGATCTAGAATACTTTTGAAATCTCAAGTGGTGGGCATGCATGTTGATTCGGATGGGGAACTAGTTGATGAAAGAGGAGAATATAGAACATCTTCATCTGCATCCAGTCATTCATCTGAAGATGTGAATTATGATGGTGTGCAAGAAAATATGAGTGATTTTGAATAATTGTGTAATACAATTTATATAAATGATGTTTGCATTGAGCAATGAAAATGATATTTTAACTTCCAGATGATCTTACATGAAGTTATGAGTCATTTTTGTGTCTGTTGAATTATATGTTTTAATAGTGGTGAATTCATTTCTCTAAAATATTCACAATTCAACAATAACTTGGAGAAATAATTTGTGTTTCATTGGGTTATTTTAGTCATATAATTTGTTCATAATATCATGGTTGAAATATGTTGAAAAGTTAATGTTTTTTAATTCTATGGGTGAAAAATTGTGAAATATCTTTTATCTTTAACATTATGATTGAAAACAATTAGAATTTTAGGGATTTTTAGTGTCATGATATTATATGTTAAATGACGTGGATAAAAATTATTGGAATTTTAATGTGTTTAAAATCCCATTATTTTATATTTAACGTAATTACTAAAAATATGTTGAAATTGTACTCGGAAAATAAAAATGGTATTCTAGCACCAACATCAGTGTGTCTTTTCCATTTATTTGGGACATGAAAATTGATTTTACTGCCATTTTTAAAAAATGTTGCAAATTAATCTTGAAAAAGAAAAACCTCATTATGGATTACACACTTTTCATTTTTGGTTGTTTTTCATGTTTTTTGGAGTTTTTTTGGCTAGAGTTCCCGTTTTCAATTTATCGTACTCGTTTCAAAGTTTACGTTGTTTCTTGTTTATGCGGTGATTGTCTCCTATTATCATTGCATTATTTTTCTATCTTCAGTTACTATTTATTGGTGAAAGACTTAATTGCTATTGAAAAAATTGCTAATTGGAGAATTGAGTTGGGCTAAGCTAATTGAAACAACATAGAGCAGTGTAAAAATTAACATGGAATCAGAACTAAGGTGAAGCACAATCCCAAAGGAAACTGTTAGTGACCTATAATATAGGATTCATAATTTTGACTTGATTGTTGGTAATCTTGTAAATCGGTGCATGCTTTGTCTTCTGCAAGTTGTATTCACATATTTTGTAAAAAATCAAAAAGAAGGTAAAAAGTCCTAAAAAGAAAAATCAAAGGACCTAGAAAAAATAAAAGACCCCAAAGAAAAATGAATAAAAAATAAAAGTGTGCAAGCATAATTGCCACTACTTTTTACCTTTTGACTATGGCATAGTGTCAATAAATGCCATAGTCCATGATGAGTTAAACAGTTTAATCTTGACTTGTCAGGTTTCAATTTCACTTGTTGTAGATAGAGAATAATGAATTGTCATACAATTTAATTATGACAAGTCAGTAGTTATGTAGAGAAATAATTGAATCCAACAGTTTAATCTGGATTCATGGATGAAATAAGAGTAGAATTAGATAGTTTTATTTGCTTTCAGAAAGAATAAATGCTGTAAAGGTTGCTAGCTTAAATGCACCTTACTAAAAAGGAAGAAAAAATGTTATCATGATAAGCTAGATAGGTATAAGAAGGTGAAAAGTCTCAATGTAAATATCATTCATCATGGGTTGCAAAATAACTAACTTCCCCTTCCCATAGTCATGAAACATTCTAAACTATCAGTCAGAAAGACTCAAGGCATTTCCTTGACTTTTGTTGAGACCGGACCCTAAGCTCTATGACTGTTCAGTTGAAAGTGTAAAATGCCTATATTAATTCCCAAAACTCACATCATTATTCCATTTCATGCATTCATTCCCTTGAATAATCCTAAGTAAAACTCCATTTTTACTTAAAGACACTATAATTCCCATTTGACTAATTTCCATCATCACATGAGAAACATTAAACCCTCAAAATTACATTATATCTTAAGTTAAAGTGATAATATTAATGCAAATTATCTTTTAAACTTCACTTTACTTGGTTATGTTTATGTATTTTGAGTATACCTTGTCCTATTTTCATATTAACTTTAACTTATATATTAAATCCCTATTGAAATAACATTTTCCTATAGTATATAACTCCTATATAAATAGCCCCAAAAAACCCATATATTTTAATTTTAGCCAAAGTTAATAAATCCCACATGTTTAAATAAAATATCCAAATTACAACCCCTATGGCTAAAATATATCTTTATATAATATTCCGCCCCCTATGGTAAGGAAATTGCTTTGATTTAATTACCATATAATAAAAATATATGAAAAAGTCTTTAAACATGTTTAATAATATGTTTAAAAAACAAAAATAACGATTTTTTGTTTAAACTAAACTTCAAATAAACTATCCCCTTTACTTAATTTTCCTTCACCGACTCCCTTTACCCGAGGTTAAAAGCACAACCTAACCCAATTCCCAATACATATCCCATACCCCAAACTTTAAGCTTGGTTAAATCCCTTTTAAAACCCTCCCGATCGCTTTTTTCATTGGAAAAAGTCTGCTTGTACATAAAACTTAACCATATCCCTTTCTCCATCGGATTGAATTTCAACCCTCCGATCTCCAAATCCCTTTTAATCCGACAATCCATATTCAACGCGACATATCCGTTCCATTCCCATTTTCCAATCGCATTGAATGATAACCGTCAGATCATTATTCATTTCAAAATCCAGTGGCCTAAAATGAACCTGATGACTTTCATTTCCCCGCTCCTTTCCTTTTAAATCGTGACCCTTCGCTTGTCAAAGCCAGATCCGACGGCTGATACCTCATATCGCACCCATAAAGTAATCAACCAAAGTTTTGTAAAATCTGCGCGATATGGGTTGTTTTCCAAAACCACCCCATATCGATGTGTCATAAAATAATTGGATCGCGTTCAAAAAATGATTTACCACTTACCACTTCAGAACTACACGAAAACCGCCCTGGAAAATCCAAAACCGCTCCTACATATATGAAATAAATGCAATTAAATTTTGATTCGACTCAAGGTTTAATGCATTAAAACATTTGATTTTCCATTGCACTTCATCTATTCGCGCCTGCAAGCCTGTGCAAACCTCTGCCGAGCCTTTTTTCGCCATTTTCTAAACTTACTATTGAAACAGTAATCATTTGAAAGACCATTTCCTCTGCAATTCAAAACACAAAGATCCACCATACCCTCTGATAGCCCAATTCATCAAAATTGAAGATTGTGCGCAACCATGAACTTCTTCAACTACAATTATATCTTTTAAAGGTATTTTTTTGTCGATCTTATCTTTAAAAACTTCAATTTCAAAGGAAAAACATTGTTTTACCAGCCATTTCCTTTTTTACTGAATTATTCGCACAGAGAATCCAAAAAAAACTTCCAAAATACAAGGGGAAACGCTGCCAAATTTTCCCCAGAATACCTACTTTACGTTTTAGCAAGTTTATCCATTCCCTGGTCATTTCTCACTACTGAAATCGATCAAGATCACCCTCTGAGCATTAAAAATCATTTTTCCATCCAGAACCCTATTTCACTAGAAAAATCATTCAAAAGTCCCTTGTTTTCAAAAGAATAACTTAGAAAATAGTCTAAGCTTGCTCTGTTTAGATAAAAATGACGAAGAAACAAGTAACCCCCAAATCAGGAGGCCCAAAACCTTAGAAGAAAGCCTCTGCTAAAATCCCTCAG